>JAVGWX010000012.1:66814924-66897424 GCA_036924085.1 Ariolimax columbianus
TTCCTTGGACCCCATCCTCTTTTATTCCACAGCATTTCCTGCATTTTAAACGGTTCACCTTCTTGTCTCATTTTGGGACATGTATAAATACTATTATTTTATATATATTTTGCAGTAGTTGTAAATGTGCTCCTATATTGAGTGTAAATGGTCGTTGTCTTATTTTTCTGTCCATTTCAATTTGTGTATCATGCAATAGCGCTACATTTCAAAAGCGTCTAATGTCTTTTCATCCTTTTTATTTTCTGCTGCTATTAAATTAATAAAACACTAAAAATAATTCAAGATATAATGTATTTTTTATAATCATTATTGTCATTGACGTCTCAGTTTCTGTAGACCATGCCTGTGGCGCCCTTTTAGTTTTGCTCAGCTCAGTCTACTGTATTTCGACATCTTGTTATAACTTTAAAGTCCGATCCGAGAGTGACAGTTATAATATAGAAAAAAATTAATTAGTTTCAATATTAAAAGCAATTTATCTGGATTGCACATTTTGTGTCAGACAATCTTAGAAAGACAGGAATGATATTCTGACATATAATGAATAAAGGGTGCATGGTTAGAAAGGTTGAAGATTCCTGACATCAACAGACTGTCAAGTTTTTGATGCCAGTAAACGATTATTTGATAGAGGACAACAAAGAAGAAGAGGATTAAGACTAAATTATGTACTCAATTTTCATCTGGGTGGACAGGGACAGAAAGGCGTACCAGATCCCTTTTGTGTAAAACTAAACAGACTTTACAAGTCAAACTTACCTTTAATGTAACCGTCTCCCCACTGAGTAATGCAGGCGAATCAATTCAGAATGACAGACGATATACTCACTGACTTTGTCAATGGAAATGTCAAGGTCGTTAGACCCACCCACTCGTGATCTCGTGCGCGCGCGTGCTAGCAGCATACTTATACATTTTTTATTCGTGCCAGCTGATCTACGTTGTGTGTAGACCGCACACATAAATGTTGGGAGACGCCCAGTAACACAAAAACACATTAACAAAGGTCTTTCTTGCGTGTTTCTTGATCTGCCTAAACAGTTCATAGGAATATTAGGGGACGCCCAATAACTACATATATATATTTATATATTGCAAGGATTATTCAAGAAGATATGGGAAGAGCGGAGAGTCCCAACAGAATGGAAAGAAGGAGAGAGTCCCAACAGAATGGAAAGAAGGAGAGAGTCCCAACAGAATGGAAAGAAGGACATCTAATTAAACTGCCTAAGAAGGGAGACCTGGCAGATTGCAGCAATTATAGGGGGATTACATTGCTGTCGGTGCCAGGAAAGATATTCAACACAATCATCTTGGACAGATTAAAGACTGACGCAGACAAAAGGATCAGAGAAGAACAGGCAGGATGTCGTTTTGGAAGATCATGCACAGATCGTATAGCTACGCTACGCATCATAGTACAACAAAGTATTGGATGGAAATCATCCATATACGCAAGTTTAATAAACTGTGGAAAGACGTTTGGCTTGGCTTCGTTCGTTCTCAATCTCCCGTTACCAAACCCTGAAATGGCTTAAGTAGCAGAATCTAGTCTAGAGAACAGAGTGCGTTGTGTAGTAGTTTACAGCTTGACTGCGATATTTGCACCTCTCGGTTTAACACATCCGACTTCAGCAAGAATTTGTTTAGTACCGGGTTAGCATTCCCTCTTCGATCCCTTCTCCTTAGCCAGTCTGCCCTGCTGCAGCCTATTATCCAGGATCACCGCGTGGAGGTGTAGAAGGGTCTTGGCAGCTCTGTTTCGCTGGCCCTGACGCTAGCAGTCAGCTATGGTTCGCTGACCACTGTAGCTCATTCGCTGCTCAGCATCTTGATCCCATGAAAAGACGTTCGACAGAGTGAATCGAAGTACTCTAAGGCAACTGTTGAGACACTATGGAATCCCAAAGAAGCGCACAACCCTCATCCAGAATATATACAAAGACATAGTTAGTAGAGTAGTAGATGAATGAGTACTGAATGACAGCTTCAAAGTGACAATAGGGGAGAGACAGGTATACCCGCTCTCACCTTTCCTGTTCTTCTTGGCTATAGATTGGATAATGAAGACCTCAAACGAGGAATAAAGAACTTGTATTTAGTGGACACTATTGTCCCTAAACTTGTGCAGATGAATCTGATAGAGTTGGTATACAGTCATAGTCAAATGCTAGAGAATCTTGATATGGTGAAAGAACAATCTGACAAATTGGGACTGAGTATCAACATGAAGAAAACCAAGCTCCTTAAACTCAACACTAACAGCAAAGAACCAATATGCTAGAGGGAAATCAGTTGGAGGAAATGGATACCTTTACCTATTTGGGCAGCACAATATACACATCAGGGGGTAAAGATACAGATATAAGGATCAGAATAGAAAAGGCAAGAGGGACATTCCTGACGCTAAACAGCATATGGAGATCCACATAAACCAAGATTCTCACAAAAATTAGAATATTCAACGCCACTGTCAAGTCGGTGGTGCTGCATGGAGCGGAAACATGGAAAACGACTAAGGCAATAAAATAAAGACGCCAGTCCTTCGTTAACAGATTCCTGCGAATGATAATGGGCATAAAGTGGCAGGACTTTTTGAGGAATGTAGACTTGTGGGAAAGGAGCCAATAACAGCCATTAAAAAAAACAGATTAGGAAAAGAAAGTGGCGCTGGATCGGACATAAGCTGCGGAAGGTACAGTTCAACATAGCTAGACAGACTCTTACATGGAATCATCAAAGAAAGAGAGAGAGAGAGAGAGAGAGAGAGAGAGAGAGAGAGAAAGGGAGAGAGAGAAAGAGAGAGAGAGAGAGAGAGACCCAAAAATACGCGGAGAAGAGAATGTGAGAAGGAACGAAGATAAAATGATTACACCTGGAGAGAGGGAGAAGGAACTAAGATTAAATGATTACACCTGGAGAGAGGCAGAAGGAACTAAGATTAAATGATTACACCTGGAGAGAGGCAGAAGGAACTAAGATTAAATGATTACACCTGGAGAGAGACAGAAGGAACTAAGATTAAATGATTACACCTGGAGAGAGGCAGAAGGAACTAAGATTAAATGATTACACCTGGAGAGAGGCAGAAGGAACTAAGATTAAATTATTACACCTGGAGAGAGGCAGAAGGAACTAAGATAAAATGATTACACCTGGAAAGAGGCAGAAGGAACTAAGATAAAATGATTACACCTGGAGAGAGGCAGAAGGAACTAAGATAAAATGATTACACCTGGAGAGAGGCAGAAGGAACTAAGATAAAATGATTACACCTGGAGAGAGGCAGAAGGAACTAAGATAAAATGATTACACCTGGAGAGAGGCAGAAGGAACTAAGATAAAATGATTACACCTGGAGAGAGGCAGAAGGAACTAAGATAAAATGATTACACCTGGAGAGAGGCAGAAGGAACGAAGATAAAATGATTACACCTGGAGAGAGGCAGAAGGAACTAAGATAAAATGATTACACCTGGAGAGAGGCAGAAGGAACGAAGATAAAATGATTACACCTGGAGAGAGACAGAAGGAACGAAGATAAAATGATTACACCTGGAGAGAGGCAGAAGGTACGAAGATAAAATGATTACACCTGGAGAGAGGCAGAAGGAACGAAGATAAAATGATTACACCTGGAGAGAGGCAGAAGGAACTAAGACTAAATGATTACACCTGGAGAGAGGCAGAAGGAACTAAGATTAGATGATTACACCGGGAGAGAGGCAGAAGGAACTAAGATTAGATGATTACACCGGGAGAGATGCAGAAGGAACTAAGATTAAATGATTACACCTGGAGAGATGCAGAAGGAACTAAGATTAAATGATTACACCTCGAGAGAGGCAGAAGGAACTAAGATTAAATGATTACACCTGGAGAGAGGCAGAAGGAACTAAGATTAAATGATTACACCTGGAGAGAGGCAGAAGGAACTAAGATTAAATGATTACACCTGGAGAGAGGCAGAAGGAACTAAGATTAGATGATTACACCGGGAGAGAGGCAGAAGGAACTAAGATTAAATGATTACACCTGGAGAGAGGCAGAAGGAACTAAGATTAAATGATTACACCTGGAGAGAGGCAGAAGGAACTAAGATTAAATGATTACACCTGGAGAGAGGCAGAAGGAACTAAGATTAAATGATTGCACCTGGAGAGAGGCAGAAGGAACTAAGATTAAATGATTACACCTGGAGAGAGGCAGAAGGAACTAAGATTAAAGGATTACACCTGGAGAGAGGCAGAAGGAACTAAGATTAAATGATTACACCTGGAGAGAGGCAGAAGGAACTAAGATTAAATGATTACACCTGGAGAGAGGCAGAAGGAACTAAGATTAAATGATTACACCTGGAGAGAGGCAGAAGGAACTAAGATTAAATGATTACACCTGGAGAGAGGCAGAAGGAACTAAGATTAAATGATTACACCTGGAGAGAGGCAGAAGGAACTAAGATTAAATGATTACACCTGGAGAGAGGCAGAAGGTACTAAGATTAAATGATTACACCTGGAGAGAGGCAGAAGGAACTAAGATTAAATGATTACACCTGGAGAGAGGCAGAAGGAACTAAGATTAAATGATTACACCTGGAGAGAGGCAGAAGGAACTAAGATTAAAGGATTACACCTGGAGAGAGGCAGAAGGAACTAAGATTAAATGATTACACCTGGAGAGAGGCAGAAGGAACTAAGATAAATGATTACACATGGAGAGAGGCAGAAGGAACTAAGATTAAATGATTACACATGGAGAGAGGCAGAAGGAACTAAGATTAAATGATTACACATGGAGAGAGGCAGAAGGAACTAAGATTAAATGATTACACCTGGAGAGAGGCAGAAGGAACTAAGATTAAATGATTACACCTGGAGAGAGGCAGAAGGAACTAAGATTAAATGATTACACCTGGAGAGAGGCAGAAGGAACTAAGATTAAATGATTACACCTAGAGAGAGGCAGAAGGAACTAAGATTAAATGATTACACCTGGAGAGAGGCAGAAGGAACTAAGATTAAATGATTACACCTGGAGAGAGGCAGAAGGAACTAAGATTAAATGATTACACCTGGAGAGAGGCAGAAGGAACTAAGATTAAATGATTACACCTGGAGAGAGGCAGAAGGAACTAAGATTAAATGATTACACCTGGAGAGAGGCAGAAGGAACTAAGATTAAATGATTACACCTGGAGAGAGGCAGAAGGAACTAAGATTAAATGATTACACCTGGAGAGAGGCAGAAGAAACTAAGATTAAAGGATTACACCTGGAGAGAGGCAGAAGGAACTAAGATTAAATGATTACACCTGGAGAGAGGCAGAAGGAACTAAGATTAAATGATTACACCTGGAGAGAGGCAGAAGGAACTAAGATTAAAAGATTACACCTGGAGAGAGGCAGAAGGAACTAAGATTAAATGAATACACCTGGAGAGAGGCAGAAGGAACTAAGATTAAATGATTACACCTGGAGAGAGGCAGAAGGAACTAAGATTAAAGGATTACACCTGGAGAGAGGCAGAAGGAACTAAGATTAAAGGATTACACCTGGAGAGAGGTAGAAGGAACTAAGATTAAATGATTACACCTGGAGAGAGGCAGAAGGAACTAAGATTAAATTATTACACCTGGAGAGAGGCAGAAGGAACTAAGATTAAATGATTACACCTGCAGAGAGGCAGAAGGAACTAAGATTAAAGGATTACACATGGAGAGAGGCAGAAGGAACTAAGATTAAATGATTACACCTGGAGAGAGGCAGAAGGAACTAAGATTAAATGATTACACCTGGAGAGAGGCAGAAGGAATTAAGATTAAATGATTACCCCTGGAGAGAGGCAGAAGGAACTAAGATTAAATGATTACACATGGAGAGAGGCAGAAGGAACTAAGATTAAATGATTACACCTGGAGAGAGGCAGAAGGAACTAAGATTAAATGATTACATCTGGAGAGAGGCAGAAGGAACTAAGATTAAATGATTACACCTGGAGAGAGGCAGAAGGAACTAAGATTAGATGATTACACCTGGAGAGAGGCAGAAGGAACTAAGATTAAATGATTACACCTGGAGAGAGGCAGAAGGAACTAAGATTAAATGATTACACCTGGAGAGAGGCAGAAGGAACTAAGATTAAATGATTACACCTGGAGAGAGGCAGAAGGAACTAAGATTAAATGATTACACCTGGAGAGAGGCAGAAGGAACTAAGATTAAATGATTACACCTGGAGAGAGGCAGAAGGAACTAAGATTAAATGATTACACCTGGAGAGAGGCAGAAGGAACTAAGATTAAATGATTACACCTGGAGAGAGGCAGAAGGAACTAAGAGTAAATGATTACACCTGGAGAGAGGCAGAAGGAACTAAGATTAAATGATTACACCTGGAGAGAGGCAGAAGGAACTAAGATTAAATGATTACACCTGTACAGAGGCAGAAGGAACTAAGATTAAATGATTACACCTGGAGAGAGGCAGAAAGAACTAAGATTAAATTATTACACCTGGAGAGAGGCAGAAAGAACTAAGATTAAATGATTACACCTGGAGAGAGGCAGAAAGAGCTAAGATTAAATGAATACACCTGGAGAGAGGCAGAAAGAGCAGGCCAGGACAGTAGCACGCTGGCGGGATGTTGTCAGTGGCTTTAGCAGAGATGAGAGACGGGCTATGATTGATTGATTGAATGTATTATTGAATGCATTAATTATCCATGCCTCTACTATTTCCTATGATTATGCATTCCAAGCATTCCCCAATCTCCTACTAGTAAAAATACTTCCTAATATCTAAGCATTAATTAATTTGTAGCTGTCTCATCGATTGAGTATGACCACCGTTGTTGAAATGCCTCCTAGGCTTAATATGAACAGACAAAAGCCTTGAGACTAAACTCCATAGAAGCGCACCTTGTCCAGGCTAAATATGCCGAATGAAGGAGCCCCCCTCCCTCCCCTCCACTAACTTACTACTTGTTTTTCCATCGTTTCCAAAGAGGACCACATTGTCATCTATCAATCCTGGAGTGGATTCGAAGGTGGGTAAACAAACCAATCCGAGCCCGAAAGCATCTGGTCACAGTGAGGGAAAAGAAACACTGTCTGATCGTCAAACGGAGGCAACTCGTCTCTTGCCTTTCGTGTGACTCGTCTCCGTGCAGCTTCTTGATTCTTGTCTGCTCCATATGTGTTATGTCAGAAGAGATTTGACTACGCCAGGCAGAGCGAGCAGCAGTAACTTTCTCCCAATTATCAGGGTCAACATTGCAGTTCTTCCGTGACGCTTACTACTAATATCCAAATGAAAGTCGGAAAGGTTAACCACTGAAGGCACAAGATGAAACCGAAAGATATATTTTAGCTGCCTGGCATGAGACATTTATCTGCTAGATTGAATACCGGGATTACAGTATTCAAGTATGGACCTGAGCGCAGAAAGACAAATAGATAGGAAAACAATAAGAACACGACGCAAAGAAATGCGAAACATCATAACAAGTATAAGAGTCATACATCTTGATAAGTGCTGCGTGAGTTAATCGTTAACGGTTTTCTACATAACACGCGATAGTGATGATTGTGAACCATCAGGTTGTGATATCACGTGATATTTTAAATATCAGTGTTTTATTTGTGGTCGCGGTGACCTAAACCAGACAACACCGAGGCCGACCACTAAATGATTAGTCTGCAGAAAGCGAATTTTCTTTTCGATTTTTGGAAGGACTGTGCTGAAGCAGTAGAATAACTCGTCACCGGTGTCTTCAACTGATATCGATAGAGTTAATGGAACACGCCATTAGAAGGGACAGAGTGAGAATGAGGATTTATGAAGGTGGAGAGATCGTCATTCATGGCATACGTAAACAGATAATGATATGAGTTCGTTACGTCAGATGAATGTCACCAAACCTTCTCTCATTACGAGGGTGAAGGATTCACTTGAAGAAGGTTAACAACAGTGTCAGGTGTAACATATTGGACGAGCCTGTCTCTCAAGCCAGTGGGAGGTCCAACATACTGGACTAGCCTATCACTTAAGCCAGAGGGAGGTCAAACATATTGGACGTCCGTTACTCAAGCCAGTAGGAGGTCCAACAGATTGGACAAGTCCGTTGCTCAAGCTAGTGGGAGGTCCAACATATTGGACAAAGCCGTCACTCAAGCCAGTGGGAGGTCAAACATACTAGCCAAGCCCTCTAACAAAACGTCACGGTCAATTACAAAAACCTACTGGACAAGACCTCTAACGTCACGGCCAGGTACAACAACGTACTGGGCAAGTCTACCTATCACGTCAGTTACAATTATATACTAGTCAAGCCCCCTCACGTCATGGTCAGTTACAATTATATACTAGCCAAGCCCCCTCACGTCATGACCAGTTAAAATAACATACTAACCAAGCCCCCTCACTTCATAACCAGTTACTATAACATACTAGCCAAGCCCCCTCACGTCATGACCCGTTACAATAACATTCTAGCCAAGCCTCCTCACTTCACGGTCAGTCACTATAACATACTAGCTAAGCCTCCTCACGTCATGACCAGTTATAATAACTTACTAGTCAAGCCCCCTCACGTCATGACCAGTTACAATAACATACAAGCCAAGCCCCCTCACGTCCCGGCCAGGTACAATAACATACTAGCCAAGACCCTTCACGTCACGGTCGGTTACAATAACATACTAGCCAAGCCCCTCACGTCACTGTCGGTTATAATCACATACTAGCAAAGCCCCCCTCCCCCCCCCCCTCCTTTACGTCACGGCCAGTTACAATAACATACTAGGCAAGCTCAGCACTGACGTGACATACAAGAACTTTGAAACATAGCGCTACATCTTTCAAACAAGAGAGCATTCGTCTCTGCCTTTTGCATCATGTTTGGCGTTTAAAGAACACACACACACACACACACACACACATACTAGCCAAGCCCCCCTCACCTCACTGGCAGTTACAATTACATACTAGAAAAGCCCCTCACGTCACAGACAGGTACAATTACATACTAGCCAAGCCCCTCACGTCACGGTCAGTTACAATAACATACTAGCCATGCCCCCTCACGTCACGGACAGTTACAGTAACATACCAGCCAAGCCCCCTCACTTTACGATCATTTACAATAAATACTAGCCAAGTCCCCTTACGTCCTGTCCAGTTACAATAACATACTAGCCAAGCCCCCTCACGTCATGTCCAGTTACAATAACATACTAGTCAACCCCCTCACGTCATGTCCAGTTACAATAACATACTAGCCAAGCTCCCTAACGCCATGACCAGTTACAATAACATACTAGCCAAGGCACCTCACGTCATGACCAGTTACAATAACATACTAGCCAAGCCCCCTCACGTCATGACCAGTTACAATAACATACTAGACAAGCCCCCTTACGTCATGACCAGTTACAATAACATACTAGCCAAGCCCCCTCACGTCATGACCAGTTAAAATAACATACTAACCAAGCCCCCTCACTTCATGACCAGTTACAATAACATACTAGCCAAGCCCCCTCACGTCTTGACCCGTTACAATAACATACAAGCCAAGCCCCCTCACGTCCCGGCCAGGTACAACAACATACTAGCCAAGCCCCTCACGTCACGGTCGGTTACAATAACATACTAGCCAAGCCCCTCACGTCACTGTCGGTTACAATAACATACTAGCCAAGCCCCCTCACGTCACTGTCGGTTACAATAACATACTAGCCAAGCCCCATCACGTCATGGCTAGTTACACTAATATACTAGCCAAGCCCCCTCACGTCATGGCTAGTTACACTAATATACTAGCCAAGCCCCCTCACATCACGGCCAGTTACAATAACATACTAGCAAAGCCCCCCATCCCCTACGTCACGGCCAGTTACAATAACATACTGGGCAAGCTCAGCACTGACGTGACATACAAGAACTTGGAAACATAGCGCTACATCTTCCAAACAAGAGAGCACTCGTCTCTGCCTTTTACATCATGTTTGGCGTTTAAAGAACACACACACACACACACACACACACATTACGATATCTGTGTAGCTAAGTGGCAAATGTGTTTGCCTTTCATGAAACAAAATCTGGAAACAATGAGTTTTCGAATGGCACAAGTTTCAAACGTCCCATAATCTCAAGGGAGCTGCGATCAGCGTTTGGTTAAATTGGAGACTGCCGGAAAACTCGGAGATCCAGTGTACACGTTGTTCACGTAAAATATTCCTTGACCGCTGAGAGTCGTTAAGAATATGCTGTTAGCCGCAGTCCTGACAAAATATATATAACAAGTCCTACAATTCTTACCAATATACGTAATCTACATTCCTCCAAGCCTATAAGTCACAGGAAACAAACATTGCAAAATAAAGAACGTACTACGATAGCGTTCAGCTACCTGGCAGCAGACATGCACTGCCTGTTTGAATACCAGAAATCACGCTGCCAGCGTACTGGAAGCATGTTGACGTCATAGTTCACGTAATACGCACAAAACAATGAATAACCAAAGATGTGTTGATTATTCTGGTGTTGGTCAGTGAGCAGTGGTTCAGTTGTTAACAGCCGACGGGAAAAAAACATTTTAAAAAACTTGTAAAAGTTTATTAATGTTGAGTTTAATCAACATTTTTAAATGGGTATGGTCAGATACCGCATCGAGGCGAGAACACAAACAAAACCTACGTTACGATCAATAGGCCTTCATCAGGGATAACAAATACTGAACTAACAAATCAACATATAAGAAAAAATTGTCAACTCATCTGTTTCTAGTAGTAGACCCAGTATGTCTAAACAACCGATTGGGCCAGATGCTTGATTGAAACTGAATCGGAGCGGTCAAACACAAAGTGGGGGACGGCGTGGCCTAGTGGTTAAGTGGCACGGCTCACAACCATAAGGTGCTGGGTTCGATCCCCATCACAGCACCGGCCGTTACCCCGGGGAAGCAAACCCTTAGAAAATGCAGGAGGAAGCAGACCCTTACATAAAATGCATGCTAAAGTCGGATGCACTGGGCCGACAGGCGCAAAATAAAACCACAGTGTAACGCACACACGCCTTGGGGAATAGATAAATAAGGCGAACGCAAAAAAACAAACACACAAAGTGGCCAGGAGAGCGACAGCAATGTGGGGAAATGTGCCGGATAAGCCAATGGTGGCCAAATAGTGGTCCAGATGAGAGAACAAAGAGAAGGCAATATCAGCCGGGAGGGCATGAGATTGATATAGGGGGGGGGGAGGCTGATAGAAGAATGGGGGGGGGGAAGGGGGCAAAGGAAGACAAATAGATGGGGGCCAGTGTGAGGGTTTAAGAAAAAGTATGGAATATATTAATGCCATGCGGTTGGAGACAGCCCATACTAGAGATAAGTCTATTCTCAAGGGTGAATCGATGACGATCGTCAGAGAAGCACGAAACTAGACCAGTGACACTAACGTCATCCGTACCCCGGTGCTCAGGACCATTGAAGTGGCTGGCAATTGGGGAACCAGTGCAGTTGCAGATGTCGTTGAGGTGTTGGCGGAAACGCTCCTGCAGTTCCACACCAGTGTCCCCATTGTATTTCATTCCACACTGGTGGCAGATGATAGAATAGATGAGCTTACGATAATTGCACGTGAATCCCTCTTTAATGAAGAATTCTGCTTTAGGAAAGGTGATGGAGCGATAAAGGATGACATGAGGGCAGATAACCCAGCCACGTGTATTTTTGCACGGCCTGGTGCCTGTGAGGCTATGAGAGCTGGTGTGTAGGCGACTTCTGACCAGAAAGTCCCTCAGGTTCCTGTCTCGTTTGTAGGCGACAATGGGAGGATCGAGAAAAACTTTACGAGTGGCAGGATCAGAGTGAAGAATAGGGAGATGGCGGAATAGGATATCCCGGACAGAAACGCAATGAGGGTGATAAGTGAGGACGAGTGTCACACGGTCAGAGGGAGGACGGTGAGTGGGAGTGAGGGAGTTTTGAAGGGAGATAAGAAGAACCCGCTGAAGGTCGAAGGAGAGAGTGGTCGCAGGTAGAGTCGCTTGCCGAAGAAGTCAAGCATCTCGTGGGCCTTGAGAAGGAAGTCGTCGTCATCCTGACATAGGCGTCGGAGGCGGAGGAGTTGGGAGAAAGGAAACGAATCGTGGCAGGATTGAGGATGGGAGGAAGTGTAGAGGAGGTAGTTGTGGGCGTCAGTGGCTTTGTAGTAGACAGTGGTTGAGAGGCCTGAAGGGCAGATAGAGACAGTGATGTCCAGAAAGTGGACCGACGTGAGGGAAATGTCAGACGTGAACCTGATCGAGGGATGGAAGTAATTGACAAAGTCAATAAAGTTTAGGAGATCCTTCTCAGACATTTCAGTAATGCCAATCCCATCGTCGATGTATCGATAATACATCAGAGGAAAGGGGCCCTGGAATTGAAGCCAGATCAAGTGTTCCAGGTGACCCATGAACAGACATGCGTAGCATGTGCTCATTCTGGTGCCCGTAGCTATACCCCTGATCTGGTCGAAGAACTGGCCATTGAACTCAAAGGTATAGAGAGTAAGGACGATTTCTGCCAGACGGACGATGGTAGACGTAGAGATGGATGGATTAACCCTTTGGTCAAGGAAGAAACGGAGGGCCAATAAGCCATCGGAGTGGGGGATGGTGGTGCACAGTGAACAGACATCAAGTAGGAAGAGACGATAGGTGCGGTCTGGGGAGAGGACAATGGTAGAGAAAGTGGTTAAGGCGTGGTTGGTATCCTTGAGGAATGTGGGAAGAGTCTCCACCATAGGCTGAAAGACACTATCCAGGAAGTCCGATACCAGTTCGGGGGGACAGGAGCAGGCAGAGACAATGGGGCGACCTGGGTTGTCGGGCTTATGAATCTTAGGCAGCATATAGAAAGAAGGCTTGCCCAGACAACTGTCAAAGATACGGAGGTTCGTAGCGCTCTTCTGAAGGAGATGTCGTTTGGTCATTTCAAAGATGGTGGTAGAGGCCTTCTTGTTGAAGCGGACAGTGGCATCATCGGCGCGCGGTTTATAGAAAGAAGGATCAGATAGTTGGAGACTGCCCTCCTGAACATATAAATCCTTGCGCCAAAACACCACTGCTCCCCCCTTATCAGCAGGCTTAATCACGAGATCCCTACACCGACTAAGGCTAGCCAGAGCGCGAGCCTCGGGATGGCGGAGCTCACGTTGTCTTAGAGAACCAGCCGCGTGGTGAAACTTGGAAGTGAACACGCGAGGAAGAAAGTTGTAGCGAAGACAATTGCGAATGAAATTGAGGTGGCACGTAAATCGGGTAATCTTGAGAGTAACAAGAGCGAAGTCAGTAGCAATACGAGGGAGGTCAGGAGGGAAAAGGCTGAATACGGGAGAGGTCAGGAGGGAGAAGGCTGAATACGGGGGAGGTCAGGAGGGAGAAGGCTGAATACGGAGGAGGTCAGGAGGGAGAAGGCTGAATACGGTGGAGGTCAGGAGGGAGAAGGCTGAATACGGAGGAGGTCAGGAGGGAGAAGGCTGAATACGGGGGAGGTCAGGAGGGAGAAGGCTGAATACGGGAGAGGTCAGGAGGGAGAAGGCTGAATACGGGGGAGGTCAGGAGGGAGAAGGCTGAATACGGGAGAGGTCAGGAGGGAGAAGGCCGAAAGCCGTAATGATGAAAGAACGGAAGAAGTTGGTCATGAATTTAGAGGAAGGCATGGCGATGATATAGTGAATATGGAAGGTAAGACGACACAAGATAACGAGTAGAGGAAGGCATGGCGATGATATAGTGAATATGGACGGTAAGACGACACAAGATAACGAGTAGTAGCAGCAATGGTGGTACAAATAAATATAAAATTAAAATTAGGCGAGGCTGCAGCGGTTCTGTGGATGTGTATAATTGGAAAAAAAACATGAAAAAAAAACTTGTAAAAGTTGATTAAGGTTGAGTTTAATCAAAATTTAAAAATGGGTATGGTCAGATACCGCACAGAGACGAGAACACAAACAAAACCTACGTTACGACCAATAGGCCTTCATCAGGGACAACAATACTGAACTAACAAATGAACATATAAGAAAAAATGGTCAACTCATCTGTTTCTGATAGTAGACCCAGTATGTCTAAACGACCGATTGGGCCAGATGCTTGATTGAAACTGAACAGCCGAAGGACGTCGAAAGTCGATATTCGTCGCAGAATGCAGACAGTGTATGGTGAGAAATGTGTGTCGAAAACAACGGTGAAGAACTTGAAGAATTTTTAGGGAAGGATTTGACACAGAAAGGTCAGGCGCACATAGTTGCGACAGAATATGCCATCTGCAAGATTGATACAGCAATACGGGTGGACCGTCGTCGGAGCTTACGTTCGGTAGCTGAGGAATTCGCTGTGTCGTTCGAGGCAGTTCAAATGGTGGTTCGGAAGACACTGCAGTATCGGAAAGTGTGTTTACGATGAACCATAGTAATGCTAACCGAACACAATAAGGAACAATGCAGCAGCTGGAGTTTGAACCACTTGCACGATACGATGTGGATGGGAATCCATTTCTGTTGCACATAATGACAAACAAAGAACCGTGCTGATATCACGTTGAATCGTACAAAAAAACAAAAAACAACGAGCAATTAAAAAAACGCAAACACAAAGAGGATTCAAGTCATAGGTTTCCGCTAGTAAGGTTATACTGACCGCATTTTTTTGTCATGAAGGGCGTTTGTTGGCGGATTTTCAAGAGCATGGCATCAGCGTCAATGTCATCTTCTACAAGGACACACTAGACATGCTGGGTAAAACCATTACAAATAAGTGACCCAACATGCTTTCCCGTGGCATGCCTCGTTTGCATGACAATGCTTGTCTGTACGTCGCGAATATTTGCAGAAAATATTTGCACGGAAAAAAGGAGCAAGTTCTGCCACACCAAGTCTACAGTCCAGATTTGTCACCACGTGGCTTTCATTTGTTCTGATCCTTAAAGAAGACGCCCTAAAGGAATACGAATTGACTTCGATGTGGACATCTGGCAGCGGTTACCAAACGTTAAGTAATCGACCAGTCATTTTTTGTGGATAGTATCCATCTTCTCCCCAAGCAGTGGGATACATGTCTGAATAGATACGGCGACATTTTCTAGGTGAATGCTTGTATCCTTTCAATTATCTGTTTCTTCTTCTTCTTCTGCTTCTTCTTCTTTTTCTTCGACTTCTTCTTCTTCTTCTTCTTTTTCTTCTTCTTCTTTTTCTTCGTCTTCTTCTTCTTCTTTTTTTTCTTCTTCTTCTTTTTCTTCGTCTTCTTTTTCTTCTTCTTTTTCTTCTTCTTCTTCTTCTTTTTCTTCTTCTTCTTCTTCTTTTTCTTCTTCTTCTTCTTCTTCTTCTTCTTCTTCTTCTTCTTCTTCTCCTTCTTCTTCTTCTTCTTCTTCTTCTTCGTTCTCAATCTCCCACTACCAAGCCCTGAACAGGGATTTTCAAGTAGCAGGATGTAGTCAGGAGAACGGAATGCGTTGTCTCGCTAGTTTACATCTTGACTGCGATATTTGCACCTTTCGGTCCAACACATCCGTCTTCGGCAGGAATTTTTTTTTTTAATCTGCCATACCTGGGGATGGACCTATCAAACGTGTGTAATAAAGCCACAAGAACGGGCTTAATTTGATCAAGCCTCTCTTATATCACAATCGATTAGTACCACAGTAAACACGCAGACACGCCTAGTTAATTCTATTTCTCTATTGATCGTGAACTCGAAACCACAACAGACGCAGTAAAGTTGGATAATATACTGCAACTCTGGATGCTAAGACTAATGTGTGACATGTACTAACAAAGGCAACCTGCCTCGCGTGCTCCTGGAAACAGGCTGTGTTGCAGCACATAGGTTAACGAGGTGGGTGTTGACACTGATTCTGGTAGTGATGAGTTAACTGAACAGCTTGATATTGCACTACAGCCAGCAGGGCCCGGACTCACCTCCTTCAGTACGCATGGGAATAAAAAACGAATAACTCACCCACCTGCGTGAAAAGTAAAGAACTATCCTCGAGTAGCTTCCAACAACAAAAACAACAACAACAAGAACAACAACAAAATATGTCTGTCATCCCTCTCTCTCTCTTTCTTTCTCTCTCACTCACTTTACGTTTGCCACAGAGACCAGTTCGTCTACGGCGTTTAATCTAATTTGTTCTTTCTCGCACATTAAATTTGTCAGACTTAATCGTGCTTTTCTTCTGTCTTTCTCTGTCCTTCTCTGTATCTTTCTCTGTCCATCTCTCTTTTTCTGTCTTTTTCTGTCTTTCTCTGTCTTTCTCTGTCCCTCTGTGTCTTTCTCTATCCCTCTATGTCTTTATCCCTATGTCGTTCTATATGCCTCTGTCCTTCTCTATCCCTCTATGTCTTTCTCTATCTTTCTCTGTCTTTCTCTGTCTTTCTCTATCTTTCTCTGTCTTTCTCTATCCCTCTATGTCTTTCTCTATCTTTCTCTGTCTTTCTCTGTCTTTCTCTATCTTTCTCTGTCTTTCTCTATCCCTCTATGTCTTTCTCTATCTTTCTCTGTCTTTCTCTATCCCTCTATGTCTTTCTCTATCTTTCTCTGTCTTTCTCTGTCTTTCTCTATCTTTCTCTGTCTTTCTCTATCCCTCTATGTCTTTCTCTATCTTTCTCTGTCTTTCTCTATCCCTCTATGTCTTTCTCTATCTTTCTCTGTCTTTCTCTATCCCTCTATGTCTTTCTCTATCTTTCTCTATCTTTCTCTGTCTTTCTCTATCCCTCTATGTCTTTCTCTATCCCTCTATGCCTTTCTCTATCTTTCTCTGTCTTTCTCTATCCCTCTATGTCTTTCTCTATCTTTCTCTGTCTTTCTCTATCCCTCTATGTCTTTCTCTATCCCTCTATGCCTTTCTCTGTCGCACTTCACACGAAAACAGGAGAATGCACATATAAAAACACATGCTCTACACAAAAACAGACACACACACACAAGAACACACATAGGACATTTGTTGTATACACTCTAAACTAGAATGAAAACGTTAAGTCAAGTTAAGACACACGAACACACCACGATAGCAAACGTCCACAAATACAGAGACAGTATCTACAGACGAGAACGCACATCCACACAAAATAGCACAAACCCAGACACGGTTACACACACGATAAGAGACCACGTTGCGGGAAGATACAAAAACACTCACGGGAAGCACGCACACAAGAAAAGACACGCATACACACTTGAGCACATACCAAAACGCAAAAATCAACATCACCCCACAACACCCACCCACGCATGATAAGACACACACACGCTGCAACACACACACACACACATCACACACACATGAAAAGTAACTATCACACATAAGATGACGAACCCATACACGAGAAGACACATCAGCACATGCGAAAACATATTAACATATCGAGGAAACACCCATACACGAGAGAACACCCCCGAACACGAGAAGACACACCCACACAGAAGAAAACACACACATAGACGAAAGGACACACTAACACACGAGAAAACACTCCCACATTTGTAAATATACACTCCCACACAGGACGATACTCACACACGAGACTACAAACCTACACAGGCGATCACACATCCACACACGACGACAGTCACCCACACACAAGTAGACACACTAGGAAACACAACTACACACAAGTAGACACCCGCATACGAGGAATCAACTACACACGGGAAGACGTTCACATGATAGCATACACTCACACACGGGAAGACGTACACATGACAGCACACACTCACACACGGAAATACGTACACATGACAGCACACACTCACACACGGAAAGGTACTGTTACACTCGAGATGACACACACCCCACACACGTTCACACACACTCACGCACAGGATTGCACACCTGCACACCAAAATAATCTACTCCAAATGAAATATCACACAGCTACACTTGACTATTGGAAAATGTGTAAATATGGAAGTAAACATTACGCAATACATAAACATAACTGAGAAGCAAAATGGCACAAGATGGAGATGTCATGAAAGAAATTGTGACTAGTATTGCTTTGGCCTCATGCGCCGTTAATTAGCTAACCGACATCTGGATATCAGCGACACTGAGCAAACATACCAAACTCAGACTATTCAATTCAATCGTAATATCGTTTCTGTCATATGGATGTAAAAGCTAGAAGGCAACAAAAGCGCTGGAATACAAACTAGATATCTTTGAAAACAAATGTTTAAGAAAATTATTGAATATACACTGGGACCAGTTCATGACTTATGACTCGATAAGAACAGAGACAAACTAACTATACGTGTCGGCCATCATCCGGAAAAAAACGTTGGACATGCATCGGGCACACCCTTAGTATAAACAACAACCGCCTTCCATTGCAGGCACTCGAATGGACACCAAGGGGCGTTCGGAAAAGAGGGAGACCAAAGGAAACAAGAACAATCATCCGAGAGGACTCAACTATGGGCCTAGCACCAAATAAGATTTAAGGACAGTAGCGTTACAACGTTCTAACATGAGATCATTTGTTTCTGCTTTATGTGCCGAATTTTGAGCTTAAAGAACATAGATAGATAGATAGATAGATAGATAGATAGATAGATAGATAGATAGATAGATAGATAGATAGATAGATAGATAGATAGATAGATAGATAGATAGATAGATAGATAGATAGATAGATAGATAGATAGATAGATAGATCACATATCTACAAAGACGCAGGACAGAAACATTTTATTCTCAACATAACCTATTACCGATCCAACAGCAGCATAGAAACGACTACATGTGTTCTACTTGATGCATGCTTGCACCAAAAGTAATGATGTGATCTTTCATTTGTGATTGCTGTAGCACATTCCTTTAATTTATACTGTTTGTAACATCAAACACAGCTCTTCTTTTACATTTTTTGGGGTTTCTTCTGATCCTTGGAAAAACAAGTTATTCACTTACTAATTAATTAATGAATTCATGTTGGTGATGGTGCCAATTGTAGTCTGTGTTAGGGGATATTGAATACGTTTTGTGTGGATCTCGAAGAAAACAACTCAAGGGAACAGCAAGAATCAAGTGGGCAACAAGAATCAAGGGAGCAGCAAGAATCAAAGGGAGAAACAAGAATCAAGGGAGCAGCAAGAATCAAAGGGAGAAACAAGAATCAAGGGAGAAACAAGAATCAAGGGAGAAACAAGAATCAAGGGAGAAACAAGAATCAAGAGAACAGCAAGAATCAAGAGAACAGCAAGAATCAAGGGAGCAGCAAGAATCAAGGGAGAAACAAGAATCAAGGGAACAGCAAGAATCAAGGGAACAGCAGGAATCAAGAGAACAGCAAGAATCAAGGGAGCAGCAAGAATCAAAGGGAGAAACAAGAATCAAGGGAGCAACAAGAATCAAGGGAGAAACAAGAATCAAGGGAGAAACAAGAATCAAGGGAACAGCAAGAATCAAGGGAGCAGCAAGAATCAAGGGAGCAGCAAGAATCAAGAGAACAGCAAGAATCAAGGGAGCAGCAAGAATCAAAGGGAGAAACAAGAATCAAGGGAGCAACAAGAATCAAGGGAGAAACAAGAATCAAGGGAGAAACAAGAATCAAGGGAACAGCAAGAATCAAGGGAACAGCAAGAATCAAGGGAGCAGCAAGAATCAAAGGGAGAAACAAGAATCAAGGGAGCAACAAGAATCAAGGGAGAAACAAGAATCAAGGGAACAGCAAGAATCAAGGGAACAGCAAGAATCAAGGGAGCAGCAAGAATCAAAGGGAGAAACAAGAATCAAGGGAGCAACAAGAATCAAGGGAGAAACAAGAATCAAGGGAGAAACAAGAATCAAGGGAACAGCAAGAATCAAGGGAGCAGAAAGAATCAAGGCAACAGTAAACAATCAAGGGAACAGTGAACAATCAAGGGAACAACAACAATCAAGGCAACAGTAAACAATTAAGGGAACAGCAACAATAAAGGGAACAGTAAAGAAAGAAACGTTGTTAAGAGATAGAAAACGGAAAACAGGAAGGAGGTATAAATACTTACTCTTCTTGTTGTTCTTCTTCTTCCTCTTGTTCTTATTCTTCTACGTCATCCTCCTCGTCTTCTTCATCGTCTTCTTCTTCTTCTTCTTTTTCTACAATTTCTTCGTTTTCCTCTCCATCTTCTTCTTTTTCTTTTTCCTCTTCTTTTTATTTTTCTTCTTCTTTTCATCCTTCTTCTTCTACTTTACCTTCGTCTTGCTGATATTCAATATTATCATTTTCTTCTTCTTCTTCATCGTCATCATCTTCTTCTGTTTCTTCTACTACCTTATCCTCTTCCTCATCTTATTTTTCTTCTTCAACGCCTCTTTAACTTCTACTTCTTGTCCTTTTTCCTTTTTCTCTTCCTACATTATTCTCGTCATTCTCATCGTCACCGTCATCTTTCTCTTAATCCTCTTTCTCTGCCGCTTCTTCATCTGCGTTCGTTCTGAAAAAAGTCGTTTCTTGACGCTGTGTCGAAGTTTGCAGAAAAGCTGCGATGTCTGCGCATTTCGGCCGACAAATCTGATTTGAACACGACATTGTTGGGACTGGTTCTGTCTTCCTTCTTCGATCTCTATTATCTTAGCCAGACTGTACCGGTTCAGCCTGTTCCTGGGCCGCCTCCATTCTAAGGCAGAATAGAGACTTGATCCCACATGCTTCTCCCTCAATATCAGGATTCTAGTGCAGTAAAGTATACTCCCTTCATCTCTGATAGCAGTGTCTACTATGTGCCCGACCTGCCTTTTTTCCCCTGGAAAAGGTCATGTTTTACTGTGGCCGCATGCTTCATACGGAACCACATGTAGAAGTTAGATAACAAAGTATGTTGATTAAAATAACGCTATCAGGAATTGTTCAATCAAGTACATGGGGCAGTCAGATAAACGTTCCTAGCCATCACAGTACAGGGTCAAGTGTGTAGTAATGTGAGAGTAATAACTCACAAAAACACGCAGGAGCGGCTCTAATACTCAATACATTTGTAGGGTTATTCCACAGGAGTCCCGTCCTGGAGACTGCTCTCTCTTTCTCTGTTTTTGGTTATCTCTATGTGTGTGTTGGCGAATGTGTGTGTTTGCGTATGTATGTGTGTGCGTATGTGCGTGTCTGTGTGTGTGTGTATGTGTGTGTGTCTGTGTGTGTGTGTGTTTATGTACGTCGAACCGACGCGAGGAAAAGACAACTGTTCCACTGAGGGCTGCTAATGAGAGCCAATTTACCGGTCGATCAAACCCTTCTAGTGGCAAAGTGGTCAAGCCGTCGGCCTTGTGATCAGGTGGTGTGGGTTCGACTTCGGACTCCGCCGTCTTTTTCACGGGTGCTTTATGCGGAGTCTCCTGCATCTCGAAGTCGCCCCCTAGTCGTCTTGTCCTTAACTTGCCACTAGGGTCGTGAGAACGAGAGAGTGAAGATAAAAAGTAGCGCAGCTAATCCTTACTAAAAATAGCGCTAGCAAAATAAATTATGCCATCATCGTCTACGATGGACGGCGGACTTTGCTTCGAAAATCCTTCTAGGAAATATAGAATGTGTATGTGTGTTGTACACACTAGAATATTGAGGGACACACTGAAAGCAGGTCATATGTGACTTACAGTGCGGACTAACAACTCTAAGGATAAAGGATGTGTGTGACAGGGACGAGAACAAGCCCACTGCCACACAGAGGAACATTTTAGAACCGGGGAATAAAGGTTCAGCGGGAGCGAAGCGTAGTCAGTGTCAGGTGACATATACTGACCAAGGGAGGGAAGCGTAGTCAGGGTCAGGTGAAACATACTGACCAAGGGAGGGAAGCGTAGTCAGGGTCAGGTGAAACATTCTGACCAAGGGAGGGAAGCGTAGTCAGGGTCAGGTAAAACATTCAGAGCAAGAGAGAGAAGCGTAGTCAGGGTCAGGTGAAACATTCTGACCAAGGGAGCGAAGCGTAGTCAGGATCAGTTGAAACATACTGACCAAGGGAGGCAAGCGTAATCAGGGTCAGGTGAAACATACTGCCCAGGGGAGGGAAGCGTAATCAGGGTCAGATGAAACATACTGATCAAAGGAACGAAGCGTAGTCAGGGCCAGGTGAAACATTCTGACCAAGGGAGGGAAGCGTAGTCAGGGTCAGGTAAAACATTCTGACCAAGGGAGGGAAGCGTAGTCAGGGTCAGGTGAAAAATACTGACCAAGGGAACGAAGCGTAGTCAGGATCAGTGGAAACATATTGACCAAGACCCCACTTCATATACTTGTTCGTATTCCTGGAAACATGCCGTGTCAAAACAGTCTGACAACGAGGGGAAATCAGCACTGTAATTCCTATAGTGGGGAGCATAAAGAGGATCTCTGTATTACACTACAGCCAGAAGGACACCGGTCCACCGTCTCAAGTTCGGTTCGGATCCGGATGTAAGACGAGCAACTACAGCGTGATGCGAATGAAATGTCGTCAAGAATGAATTATATTCAACCCAGCACCAATAGCTTCGAACACCAGCAACAACAACAGCAGCAACAACAGCAGCAACAACAACAACACCAGCAACGACATAGCTGCAACAACAACAGCAACGCAGCAACACCAGCAACAACAGTATCAACAACCGCAACATCAGTAGCAACACCAGCAACAACAACAGCAGCGGCAACAACAACAGCAGTAGCAGCACCAGCAACAACAACAGCAGCAGCAACAAAACTAGTAGCAGCTCCAGCAACAACAATAGCAGCAGCAACAACAGTAGTAGCAGAACCAGCAACAACAACACCAGCAACAACAACAGCAGCAACAACAACAACAGCAGTAGCAGCACCAGCAACAACAACAGCAGCAACAACAACAACAGCAGTAGCAGCACCAGCAACAACAACAGCAGCAACAACAACAACAGCAGTAGCAGAACCAGCAACAACAACACCAGCAACAACAACAGCAGCAACAACAACAGCAGCAGCAACAACAACAACAACAGCAGCAGCAGCACCAGCAACAACAACACCAGCAACAACAACACCAGCAACAACAACAGCAGCAACAACAACAACAACAGCAGCAACAACAACAACATCGATTACATCAACAGTAACAACAACAAATACAAAACAGCATCAACATCAGCAGCCACAACACTAATAATAACAACAGCAACAATAGTAATAACAATACCAACAACGGCAACAACAGTAACAACAGCAGCAACAATATCAATAACAACAACAACAACACAACAGCAACAACATCAACAACCTCTCAGTTTAACTCCTGTGACGTGTAAGAGGGCGGTTGATTAGCGCAGTGGTAGAGCACTAGCTTTAAACAGCAAAGGTACGGGATTAAACTGTCACTACCGGCAGCTCCAGTCAACCAAGTTGTAAATGGTTACCTGGCTGACGAATAGTTAATGAAAAAGTCGACGAGGAAGGGAACGGCCCACCCTACCTCACCAAGATGAGGCTTAGTACTGTGAATGATGTAACACTTTCCCCCGCAGCAGCGTTCGCAATGTGACTACCTGTTAGGTTTACGGCAAAAGGCTGTTTGACAGAAACGAGAATTGGAGCAGCAGCTGCTACGCTGACAGAGACAGCTAACAAAGCTGTAGGGTGTAACGTCTTGAGCGGAGATTAACCTAAAACTATCGGCATTTCACAAACTCGCCATTACTGCGCGACAAAGGACATTGGATTAGACAATTTTGGGTTGGAAAAAACGTCTCTAGACACCAGACTGCTTAGAATTTTGAAATTGTTTGCTTTGCATTGTTGTAAACACATAATTGACACTGCTGTCGGGGATAAAGTGGTGCCGTTTTTATTGCAGTAGGTCTTCGTTCTTTATTATGTGAGGTGTCCAGTTTTTTTCGTCTTCTTCTTCTTCTTATTATTATTATTATTATTCGTACGCTGTAAGACGTCGATTTAATTTGTTCAAAGAAAGCAGTGGTCATCCTATGGCTGTCGACACTGTCATAGATCTTGTCTTGTGTTGGCACTGGTGATGGCCACATGTGCTTTCTCTGGTCCGCGTATATCGGGCAATTTTGCTGCAGATGTTCCCAGTTCAACATTTGCATTCATCAGTATCACCTATCTTCAGTTTGTTGAATAGATGGTACCTCAGTCTGGTGTGGCATGTGCGGAGTCTTGAGACTACCATCTGCTCTCTTCTGTTCAAACGGTAATAACTATCATTTTGTGTGTAGCAAATATGCCGTGTTTCCCATTTGTCAATGCATGCCGGTTTTTCTGAATCTTTCATCATAACTGTAATTCTGGAATCCCACTATCACTTTGTCGTTCTTCTTTGTATCCGTTCCATCAACTTTATATCCCTTTTCCGATAGCGACTCCACACCTATACACAGTACTCTAATCTAAAAACTGGTCTTTTACATTATCACTACAGTGTTCACAAAAACTAAAACCATTCTTTTCTACTATACCAGCGGTGCTTACTAAACTAAAACTAGTCATTTACACTAACACGATGGTGCTTACTAAACTAAAACTAGTCATTTACACTAACTCAATGGTACTTACTAAACTAAAACTAGTCATTTACACTAACACGATGGTGCTTACTAAACTAAAACTAGTCATTTGCACTAACTCAATGATGCTTACTAAACTAAAACTAGTCATTTACACTAACACGATGGTGCTTACTAAACTAAAACTAGTCATTTACACTAACTCAATGGTGCTTACTAAACTAAAACTAGTCATTTACACTAACTCAATGGTGCTTACTAAACTAAAACTAGTCATTTACACTAACACAATGGTGCTTACTAAACTAAAAGTCTTCTACACTATCGCGACGATGGTTATTCCCATTGCTGGTATGTAAAGAATGTTTGGCTGAGCGTTCTGAATGTCGGTTTTAGAACACGAGTACAGGGCTTCAACTCCTCGGTAAAACTTTGGTAATCGATTTTTTTTCTTGCGGAGATAAAGTACATAGCCTGTACTGTACATTGTAACCGTTGAAGCAAAGCAGCCTTTATTCCTTGTACTTATATGTCCTCCAGGGGTACCCTAGAAATGGGAATAGTGATGGCTTACTTTTGTTCATACGCCATTTACCTTTATCAACAAATTGGCCCATCTACAGTTGTTAAAATGTGTAATGCTCAGCAAATATCTTGTTTCTGTGTTATACAATCAGACAAGGATATCAGAGGTAACAATGTTCAAGGTAACACGATTATCTCACGTAGCTGTGATTGCATGTTTACTGACGTAGACTAAATGTATCGTTGAGAAAATTCAATACAAAGAGGCGTGTGTTACAAGCATCGGACGGAATCAATTCTAATTTCTTTTAAAGTGTTTGTGAAATGTAAGTGTCTCGGTAGCGTATTGATTGATCGATAGCTTCTTATAGCAAATGTACCAGGTTTGGTCAAAGTAAATGATACGTTGCAGTAGACCCAGTGTAAATTGGTATCTGGTTTACTGTAAGGAAGGTATGATGACAACCCCCCTTCCCTGCTCGTCCGTTGAAATGGGTGACTTGAACGATGATTTGGATTAAAGTGGGAAAATTTGTGCGGAACGTCCAGCTAACTCTCTCGTCCTGAGCTACCTTTAGCTAGTGGCAAGAAATTATCAAGATGACTGGAGAATACACAGAATGCACATTTTTTTCATCAGAGTTTACGCCCGAAGCTATTCCCGCAAACAGCTATCTCGGAAGGCAGCGGGGAATCATTTAGGAAGGTAATGCAGCGAGGAAGGGAAATTATCTTCTCACTTCCTGAAAACTTCAGGCTTGATCCAATAAAGTATCGAACGTCTTACCCCTGATAGCAGTGGCTGATATAGTAACGTAAGGATAAACAAAGCAAAGATTTCGTTTACACTCAGTGAGGCATTGGGAATTTAGTGTCAGGTACCAGGTGGAAAATAATTACATTAAAAATGTCAATTGTGTTTGTCTACCTAGATCAAAACACCAACAACAGAAGCAACATAGACAAGGAAAACTCAATGAGAAGAGTCGTGAGTTGGATCAGCTTCAACCGCATTAGACCTATATTACAACTGGTGTCTGAACTAAAGGTCAAGACATGTTGTATGTCCATGTTAATCAATGAGGACCACTTGGGGGGGGGGGGGGAAGACTAACGTCTGGTCAGGCACAACATACTGAACAGACATGTTAGTCAAGGTCTAGGAAAATATACTGGTCAAGACCATCGCCTCGGCTTCCTAGTAGACCTCCCTGGAAACGGGCTGTTTTAATGGCAGCCTGGTTAACGAGGTGAGGGATCGACGGCATTCACGTAATAGCTAACGACACAGATGAAGCAAGCATACCGTAACCGCTTGGAGGACCCCTACCCACCTTCGTCAGCACGTTCGGGATCTAAGCTACTGCAACTCGCCACGTAACGTCCTTTTCAAGGTGAACAAAAGAGTAAACTACCTCATTGTGGACTTTCTAAAAATCAAAACCAAAAAAAACATGAGCACCACTTTGTCAGCATTCACTGTTTCGCATGAGTTCAAACCTGGCTAAGTAAGGCATTATGAGACTTGAATTGTATGTTGCACTAAGTGCAGGAAAATATGAAATCTCCTTCCACTGCGGTTGAAGAATGGTTTCTGTGAGCAGACATACAAAGCCTCATGTCTCTGATCACGCTCCGCAATGGTGCTGCGCCAGTCTGTGCAATTGTTGGCGATTCTTCTATCTCAGAGCATAGACCTTCAATAGGATGATTTTACCAGCACTGGCATATGGGTGTGAGGTTTAGAGTCTACGCAAAAGCAGACGCAGAGAAGTGCCTTGTTACCGAGAGAGTAATGGTGCGAAAAGTCATACATATTTTTAATTCGGATATTTTGAAAGCTGGTTAAAACAAATGCAGTGTTGGACTTATACTTCTTCTTCTTCTTCTTCTTCGTACGCTGTCAGACGTCAACTTGAATTTGTTCGAAGAAAGCAGCTGTCATCGTGAGGCTGTCGACACTGCCATAGAGCTTGTCTAGTGTTGGTACTGGTGATGGCCACATGTGCTTTCTCTGGTCCTCGTATGTCGGGCAATTTCGCAGCAGATGTTCAGCGGTCATTTTCCCTGTAATACAGGTGCATTCGTCAGTGCCACCTATCTTCAGTTTATTGAATATATGGTACCTCAGTCTGTTGTTCCTTTGCGGAGTCTGAAGACCACGACCTGCTCTCTTCTGTACAACTGGTAATAGGCATCATTTTTTGTGTAGCCAGTATGTTCTGTTTCCCATTTGGCCAGGACCTATACTCCGACATCTAGTGAGCTTAGAGTAAAAGCCAGTGTCAAGTGAAACATACAGATGAAGCTCCAAAATCAAGTCTGCGATTGTGCTTAGTGGAAACAGGCTGTCAAAACAGTGTGGCCAGTGACAGGAAGATTGACACTGTACAATCGATTGTGACGAGACTACTGAGGATCCGCGCATTGCACTACAGCCTGAAGGACCCCGTCCACCATTTGAAGTACGCTTCTGGATTAAGGAGAGCTACTGCAACACGTCACCAGAGATACGTCGTCAAGAGTTAAATTAACTCATGGACGAGTGACTCCCACATCAACAGTATCAACAACAGGGAGAACACGAGCAATAACAACTCCGACATCTGGTGTAACAAGAACCCCCGACATCTGGTGTAACAAGAACCCCCGACATCTGGTGTAACAAGAACCCCCGACATCTGGTGTAACAAGAACCCCCGACATCTGGTGTAACAAGAACCCCCGACATCTGGTGTAACAAGAACCCCCGACATCTGGTGTAACAAGAACCCCCGACATCTGGTGTAACAAGAACCCCCGACATCTGGTGTAACAAGAACCCCCGACATCTGGTGTAACAAGAACCCCCGACATCTGGTGTAACAAGAACCCCCGACATCTGGTGTAACAAGAACCCCCGACATCTGGTGTAACAAGAACCCCCGACATCTGGTGTAACAAGAACCCCCGACATCTGGTGTAACAAGAACCCCCGACATCTGGTGTAACAAGAACCCCCGACATCTGGTGTAACAAGAACCCCCGATATCTGGTGTAACAAGAACCCCCGACATCTGGTGTAACAAGAACCCCCGACATCTGGTGTAACAAGAACCCCCGACGTCTGGTGTAACAAGAACCCCCGACGTCTGGTGTAACAAGAACCCCCGACATCTGGTGTAACAAGAACCCCCGACGTCTGGTGTAACAAGAACCCCCGACATCTGGTGTAACAAGAACCCCCGACATCTGGTGTAACAAGAACCCCCTACATCTGGTGTAACAAGAACTCCCGACATCTGGTGTAACAAGAACCCCCGACATCTGGTGTAACAAGAACCCCCGACATCTGGTGTAACAAGAACCCCCGACATCTGGTGTAACAAGAACCCCCGACATCTGGTGTAACAAGAACCCCCGACATCTGGTGTAACAAGAACCCCCGACATCTGGTATAACAAGAACCCCCGACATCTGGTGTAACAAGAACCCCCGACATCTGGTGTAACAAGAACCCCCGACATCTGGTGTAACAAGAACCCCCGACATCTGGTGTAACAAGAACCCCTGACATCTGGTGTAACAAGAACCCCCGACATCTGGTGTAACAACAACCCCCGACATCTGGTGTAACAAGAACCCCCGACATCTGGTGTAACAAGAACCCCCGACATCTGGTGTAACAAGAACCCCCGACATCTGGTGTAACAAGAACCCCCGACATCTGGTGTAACAAGTACCCCCGACATCTGGTGTAACAAGAACCCCAGACATATGGTGTAACAAGAACCCCCGACATATGGTGTAACAAGAACCCCCGACATATGGTGTAACAAGAACCCCCGACATCTGGTGTAACAAGAACCCCCGACATCTGGTGTAACAAGAACCCCCGACATCTGGTGTAACAAGAACCCCCGACATATGGTGTAACAAGAAACCCCGACATCTGGTGTAACAAGAACCCCGACATCTGGTGTAACAAGAACCCCCGACATCTGGTGTAACAAGAACCCCCAACATCTGGTGTAACAAGAACCCCCGACATCTGGTGTAACAAGAACCCCCGACATCTGGTGTAACAAGAACCCCCGACATCTGGTGTAACAAGAACCCCCGACATCTGGTGTAACAAGAACCCCCGACATCTGGTGTAACAAGAACCCCCGACATCTGGTGTAACAAGAACCCCCGACATCTGGTGTAACAAGAACCCCCGACATCTGGTGTAACAAGAACCCCCGACATCTGGTGTAACAAGAACCCCCGACATCTGGTGTAACAAGAACCCCCGACATCTGGTGTAACAAGAACCCCCGACATCTGGTGTAACAAGAACCCCCGACATCTGGTGTAACAAGAACCCCCGACATCTGGTGTAACAAGAACCCCCGACATCTGGTGTAACAAGAACCCCCGACATCTGGTGTAACAAGAACCCCCGACATCTGGTGTAACAAGAACCCCCGACATCTGGTGTAACAAGAACCCCCGACATCTGGTGTAACAAAAAACCCCGACATCTGGTGTAACAAGAACCCCCGACATCTGGTGTAACAAGAACCCCCGACATATGGTGTAACAAGAACCCCCGACATATGGTGTAACAAGAACCCCCGACATATGGTGTAAGAAGAACGCCCGACATATGGTGTAACAAGAACCCCCGACAAATGGTGTAACAAGAACCCCCGACATCTGGTGTAACAAGAACCCCCGACATCTGGTGTAACAAGAACCCCCGACATCTGGTGTAACAAGAACCCTCGACATCTGGTGTAACAAGAACCCCGACATCTGGTGTAACAAGAACCCCCGACGTCTGGTGTAACAAGAACCCCCGACGTCTGGTGTAACAAGAACCCCCGACATCTGGTGTAACAACAACCCCCGACATCTGGTGTAACAAGAACCCCCGACATCTGGTGTAACAAGAACCCCCGACATCTGGTGTAACAAGAACCCCCGACATCTGGTGTAACAAGAACCCCCGACATCTGGTGTAACAAGAACCCCCGACATCTGGTGTAACAAGAACCCCCGACATCTGGTGTAACAAGAACCCCCGACATCTGGTGTAACAAGAACCCCCGACATCTGGTGTAACAAGAACCCCCGACATCTGGTGTAACAAGAACCCCCGACATCTGGTGTAACAAGAACCCCCGACATCTGGTGTAACAAGAACCCCCGACATCTGGTGTAACAAGAACCCCCGACATCTGGTGTAACAAGAACCCCCGACATCTGGTGTAACAAGAACCCCCGACGTCTGGTGTAACAAGAACCCCCGACGTCTGGTGTAACAAGAACCCCCGACGTCTGGTGTAACAAGAACCCCCGACGTCTGGTGTAACAAGAACCCCCGACGTCTGGTGTAACAAGAACCCCCGACGTCTGGTGTAACAAGAACCCCCGACATCTGGTGTAACAAGAACCCCCGACATCTGGTGTAACAAGAACCCCCGACATCTGGTGTAACAAGAACCCCCGACATCTGGTGTAACAAGAACCCCCGACATCTGGTGTAACAAGAACCCCCGACATCTGGTGTAACAAGAACCCCCGACATCTGGTGTAACAAGAACCCCCGACATCTGGTGTAACAAGAACCCCCGACATCTGGTGTAACAAGAACCCCCGACATCTGGTGTAACAAGAACCCCCGACATCTGGTGTAACAAGAACCCCCAACATCTGGTGTAACAAGAACCCCCGACATCTGGTGTAACAAGAACCCCCGACATCTGGTGTAACAAGAACCCCCGACATCTGGTGTAACAAGAACCCCCGACATCTGGTGTAACAAGAACCCCCGACATCTGGTGTAACAAGAACCCCCGACATCTGGTGTAACAAGAACCCCCGACATCTGGTGTAACAAGAACCCCCGACATCTGGTGTAACAAGAACCCCAGACATATGGTGTAACAAGAACCCCCGACATATGGTGTAACAAGAACCCCCGACATATGGTGTAACAAGAACCCCCGACATCTGGTGTAACAAGAACCCCCGACATCTGGTGTAACAAGAACCCCCTACATCTGGTGTAACAAGAACCCCCGACATATGGTGTAACAAGAAACCCCGACATCTGGTGTAACAAGAACCCCCGACATCTGGTGTAACAAGAACCCCCGACATCTGGTGTAACAAGAACCCCCGACATCTGGTGTAACAAGAACCCCCGACATCTGGTGTAACAAGAACCCCCGACATCTGGTGTAACAAGAACCCCCGACATCTGGTGTAACAAGAACCCCCGACATCTGGTGTAACAAGAACCCCCGACATCTGGTGTAACAAGAACCCCCGACATCTGGTGTAACAAGAACCCCCGACATCTGGTGTAACAAGAACCCCCGACATCTGGTGTAACAAGAACCCCCGACATCTGGTGTAACAAGAACCCCCGACATCTGGTGGGACAAGAACCCCCGACATCTGGTGTAACAAGAACCCCCGACATCTGGTGTAACAAGAACCCCCGACATCTGGTGTAACAAGAACCCCCGACATCTGGTGTAACAAGAACCCCCGACATCTGGTGTAACAAGAACCCCCGACATCTGGTGTAACAAGAACCCCCGACATCTGGTGTAACAAGAACCCCCGACATCTGGTGTAACAACAACCCCCGACATCTGGTGTAACAAGAACCCCCGACATCTGGTGTAACAACAACCCCCGACATCTGGTGTAACAAGAACCCCCGACATCTGGTGTAACAAGAACCCCCGACATCTGGTGTAACAAGAACCCCCGACATCTGGTGTAACAAAAACCCCCGACATCTGGTGTAACAAGAACCCCCGACATCTGGTGTAACAAGAACCCCCGACATATGGTGTAACAAGAACCCCCGACATATGGTGTAACAAGAACCCCCGACATATGGTGTAACAAGAACCCCCGACATATGGTGTAACAAGAACCCCCGACAAATGGTGTAACAAGAACCCCCGACATCTGGTGTAACAAGAACCCCCGACATCTGGTGTAACAAGAACCCCCGACATCTGGTGTAACAAGAGCCCTCGACGTCTGGTGTAACAAGAACCCCGACGTCTGGTGTAACAAGAACCCCCGACGTCTGGTGTAACAAGAACCCCCGACGTCTGGTGTAACAAGAACCCCCGACATCTGGTGTAACAAGAACCCCCGACATCTGGTGTAACAAGAACCCCCGACATCTGGTGTAACAAGAACCCCCGACATCTGGTGTAACAAGAACCCCCGACATCTGGTGTAACAAGAACCCCCGACATCTGGTGTAACAAGAACCCCCGACATCTGGTGTAACAAGAACCCCCGACATCTGGTGTAACAAGAACCCCCGACATCTGGTGTAACAAGAACCCCCGACATCTGGTGTAACAAGAACCCCCGACATCTGGTGTAACAAGAACCCCCGACATCTGGTGTAACAAGAACCCCAGACATCTGGTGTAACAAGAACCCCCGACATCTGGTGTAACAAGAACCCCCGACATCTGGTGTAACAAGAACCCCCGACATCTGGTGTAACAAGAACCCCCGACATCCGGTGTAACAAGAACCCCCGACATCCGGTGTAACAAGAACCCCCGACATCCGGTGTAACAAGAACCCCCGACATCCGGTGTAACAAGAACCCCCGACATCCGGTGTAACAAGAACCCCCGACATCTGGTGTAACAAGAACCCCCGACATCTGGTGTAACAAGAACCCCCGACATCTGGTGTAACAAGAACCCCCGACATCTGGTGTAACAAGAACCCCCGACATCTGGTGTAACAAGAACCCCCGACATCTGGTGTAACAAGAACCCCCGACATCTGGTGTAACAAGAACCCCCGACATCTGGTGTAACAAGAACCCCCGACATCTGGTGTAACAAGAACCCCCGACATCTGGTGTAACAAGAACCCCCGACATCTGGTGTAACAAGAACCCCCGACATCTGGTGTAACAAGAACCCCCCGACATCTGGTGTAACAAGAACCCCCTGACATCTGGTGTAACAAGAACCCCCGACATCTCGTGTAACAAGAACCCCCGACATCTCGTGTAACAAGGACATGGATCACGATATCGTATACTTCATGTTACCAACTAAGTTGTAAAGGTCAAACGGAGTAAAGGCTTTTTAACTTCTTCGTCGTTCTTGTTAAGCTCCCCGCTACCAAGCCCTGAAAAGGGCTTTGCAAGTAGCAGGATTTAGTCTAGAGAATTGAATGCGTTGTGTCGCAGATCACAGCTTAAATGCGAGATCTGCACATTTCGGTCCGACAAATCCGAGTTCAGTATAACATTTTTGGGTACCGGGTTAGCCTTCCGTCTTAGATCCCGTCTCCTTAACCAGCCTGTTATCGAGGATCACTTCGTGTAGGTGTAGAAGGGTCTTTGCAGCGCTGGATCGCTGACTCTGACGCTAGAAGTTAGTTTTGGGTAGCTGACCGCTACAGCTTATGCACTTCATCCCAAATGAATACGAAAATGAAGAAGAATAAGACCATGAAGTTAATCAGAAGTGAAACAAGCAGCGATGTGGGGTGAATAATCAGGTAATGGATAAAACAATATAAGAATAAAATAAGATAGCGGTTATAGTTATTACAAAACATCATCGGGAAAAAGGCGAAATGGAAGAATTGACAACACTTCTGTACTGGAAAACTGCTATAGTGGTACACAGAAGAATAAATAACATGCACAAAGATATGCACACGCGTATCTAAACACCGGTCAATATGACTTAAAATTGTGCGGTCTGAGGTTGAAAGGCCGTGCCTTCGTCAACATAATCCAGAATGGCAAATCTTTGAAAAAGTAATAAACACACGCGTTATAAATTAGTTTGTAAAGTAAAGTAAAGTATCCCATAGCATTACTGCCGTAGGGGTGGGAGGTGTTAGCGATCTCACATTTCAAAGGCTCGGCTATATGAGGGCGGTAGCCATCTCCTCTCCCTCGCCGCTTTTACTTCCCGGACTGAACCGGTACCCATTTAAGGCTGGGTCGACCCGGGAGCCATTGCGGTCTGAAAAAAACATTACCGTCTCAACTGGGGAATGAACCCAGGACCACTCAGATGCGAAGCCAGAGCGCTAACCACTGCGCTACGCAGAGGGGAATCAAAACACAGTTAGCAATGTGACTTCTCTAATGTACTTCATATTGTCCACTACTAGCTTCAATATGACAAGATTGTCTCTATATAGCTCTGAGGAACCCTAAATGTAGCTGTGTATGTTAAACTGCCAATAAAGATGAAACCGGATGTGTGGGGTAGAAAGACGCCGATACTGCAGCCTTGTGCCCTGCAGCAGATTCCCTTGAGTTAAAATAGCACTTCTGGAATAGACCAGCCTGCATTTTCACGAGATGTCCTAGCCGACGTATTGTCTGTCTTGACATGTGATCAACACAAAGTGTATTCCAAAACATATTTCAAGTCTTTAAAACAAATTATTTTTCTTGGCAATAACGACGATTTTTCTTTATCAGCATCTGGTTGATCAGTGCTAAGACTGGTTGTGAGGCTGTCTGAGCATGCCTCTCTATTTGACCCTATCCTCTGGTTGATTAGTACTAAGACTGGTTGTGAGGCTGCCTGAGCATGCCTCTCTATTTGACCCTATCCTCTGGTTGATTAGTACTAAGACTGTGACGTTGTCTGAGCATGCCTCTCTTTTTGACCCTATCCTATAGTTGATCAGTGCTATAACTGGTTTTAAGGTTGTCTGAGCATGGCTCTCTATTTGACCCTATCCTCTGGTTGATCAGTCCTATAACTGGTTGTAAGGTTGTCTGACCGTGCATCTCTATTTGACCCTATCCTCTGGTTGATTAGTACTAAGACTGGTTGTGAGGCTGCCTGAGCATGCCTCTCTATTTGACCCTATCCTCTGGTTGATTAGTACTAAGACTGTGACGTTGTCTGAGCATGCCTCTCTTTTTGACCCTATCCTCTGGTTGATCAGTCCTATAACTGGTTGTAAGGTTGTCTGACCGTGCATCTCTATTTGACCCTATCCTCTGGTTGATCAGTCCTGTAACTGGTTGTAAGGTTGTCTGAGCATGTCTCTCCACTTGACATAATCCTCTGCAGCTTTCTTTTCTGTCTTGAAATATATTCAAAATAAGGTATAATCCCCTCGCCACCTCCCCGCATTTCTTCCTCTTCTCCTTCTTCTTCTTATACTTTTAACCTTTTTCCTCTTCTTCCTCTTCTTCCTCTTCTTCTTCTTCAGCTGCTTCTTATTCTTTTTCCTTTTTCATCTTCTTCGGCGTTCGTTCTGTCAAGGACATTGTGACGTTGCGTCGAGCTTTACAACGAAGTTGCAATTTCTGCGCCTTCATGCTTGACACATCCGATTGCAGATAGCTTTTACGGGTACCTGATTGGTGTTACCACTGCGATTCCTATCCCTTGGCCAAACTTCTCTAGTGACTAGTATATCATGTTTCCAGGGCTGTCACTTGCAGGTGGAATAACATCTTAGTCAGCTATGGTTCGCTGACTTTGATGCAAGCAGTCAATCTGAGTCGCTGACTTTGATGCAAGCAGTCAATCTGAGTCGCTGACTTTGATGCAAGCAGTCAATCTGAGTCGCTGACTTTGATGCAAGCAGTCAATCTGAGTCGCTGACTTTGATGCAAGCAGTCAATCTGAGTCGCTGACTGCTGTCAGTCCATTCCCTCCTGCATCTTCGGCCCGATTATATTTCTAATTTCTTCCTTTCTTATTCGATATCTCTTTGTGACACGGATGGCCATTTTTAGACATTTCATTTCACCAATCATCTTTATCCTATTTTGGATTTTGAATAAAGCTGACGCCTGCAGCACAACGTTGGTACAAGAATGGTTCCACTGCCCCACAGAAATCATCATTATCAGTCCCATAACCGAGAAGGTCGTTGAGGCATCGTTATTGCAGTTTGTAGAACCAGCTCTCACCATACAACAACGGTGTGTCTTGGGCCGTTACACGCCTGTCGGAGCCCATCTCTCTCCAGGGAGCAGTTCATTATAGTTGTGTCTAAATTTCATACAACAAAGCTGAACCTGTCTTCAGCTAGGGCGAAAGGCGTCAATCTCTTAAGTTCAACCGATTGAACTAGACTGCGAAATATGGCTCATTTTTAAGCGCTTTGCTATTCGTATAGCAGATGTCCATTCCAGGATAATTGGACGGAAGAAAACACACAAAACGAACGAATTAATCAGTCCAACTGGAAAACAGCAACACGTTTCCGTGAACAAAAGTTTAGTCATCGACTAGTGTGAAATCCGTGGTCTGTCGGCAACCATAATGAACTAAAACAGCAGAGCAATGTAGACCCGCAACCGGGAATGGCCCCATCTGTGCTGCTCCACATGCAACCAAAAGAGCATGTCACAAAAAGCGACTAAATGTGGGACATGGCATAACACCGGCCATGATTAGGTGGCATGTTTAAGATCAGCATAGATGCCACCTAAAAGGCTTCGGGTCTAATTTACTCAGTGTTTCAGATTATTAAGATAGACTCGCATATCAGTTAAACAACCAATCGCAGCAGAATAATAAGCTGCTCGAAAAAATCATCCCCCAGCTACATCCAGCGAACGACAGGGCTGCAACCTGCACATGGGCATCCGCCACTCTAGAAGTACTGACTGACTAAGACTGAGACTAAGACGCTGTTTATCAGCTGGTGTTTAGTTGTCATCCACATGGGTATATCCAATATGAAACATAATTACAGATTCGGAGATAAAATATTAGAAAGATTCTAGGGGTTGTAATAGATCAAACAGGTAAGGCAGGTGAGCAGGTCCAGGTAGCAGTGAAAAAGGCAAATGCAATGTTAGGTATGATAAAAATAAAAGGTAAACATGGGTATATAGAAGGGATAGTCAAACTGTATAAAGCATTAATTATGTCTAGATTGGAGTACTGTGTACAGGTATGGAGTCCTTATCGTAGAAGAGATATAAATATACTGGAAAGAATACAAAGACGAGCGGCAAAACTGGTAGTAGGATTTGATATTTATAGTTTTGAAGAAAGACTAAAAATAAATTGGTCTACAGTGTCTAGAAAAGAATTCGAGGTTTTTTAATGCACATTTATAAGAGAATAAACGAGAAGGACACATTAGACTATGATGAGTTTTTCAAAATACAGCCACATATAAGAAAAATATATCACAACAACAAATTAATTAAAGATAGGTCCAGATTACATACATGAAAATATGTTTTTAGCCAGAGAGTGGTGAACGGTGTTTGGAACGCAATGCTACAGGAAATAGTGGAATCGGGGTCAATTAATGAATTCAAGAATAGATTGGATGCACATATCTATTTTGGGTAATTTCAATGCAAACGAAACTGGTTGTATACATACTCTGAAGAGTCTTCTAAACCAGCATAAAAAAGTTAATTTAAAAACCATCCTTTCCAGGAAGAAACGGCGAAAAACGTAATTTATTTTTAACCTAATTACATATTTATATTCTTGAAACACTTGTATCATTTCCAATTTACATGTTTCAGATGTGGCTCTCTGTATTCCTTGTTCTGGTCATCATATGCTGTCACAGCAGCCTTCTTGCTCAACAAATTATTGGGACGTCTTTGAACAACGTCGCCTTCCAGTTCAGCATAACTCCTGATACCATTGAAGATTCAGTCACACAAAACGTCACATTGGAATGCGCAAACTTGGGACCAGTTCCTAGCAAGGTATCGATGATTGCTAATCTACAAATATTGAAGCGACAGAACGGAAACACGTGGATCACCTTTGCAGAAATTAGAGAAAACGAGCCTAATGTACGTACAGACGAGACAGTTTTGACTTCCGGGAATATTGGTGATAGAACTTTTCTACAGCTTGTATGGCCCATAGCAACCAAAGAAACATTCGGGCAGTATCGCTGTGACGTTGCAGGATATGACGTCAACTTTAACGACGCAGAAGAGCATTCTCCTGTGTTGACGGTTGTCGAACACAACATCACAGCTCGCGATGTTCTCAATTTGATGCTGGAAGATCAGGAATATAGCAAGCAAGAACTGGCTCTTCAGATTCAAGAACAAAACGATAGATTTTCAGAAATTGTGAAAGCATTAAATCAGACGCAGAGTCTGAACAATGTATTGTCAATACAACTGAGTGAGCTTATACAGATTCAGAACGTTTTCCGAAATAGAACAGAGTCCGCGCTGAAAGATATCGATGTTGATATAGAGAGTAGAATCGCTCCATTGGTACGTGATATCAGCGTAATATATTCCGACTTGAAAATTGTAGCAAACATCTCCCACACCAGCACTACCCTAGCAACAACAACAGCTTCTACGACACTGTCACCGCTGCGAATAACAGCGTGCAAAAACAACGCACTTGACAGCACAAATGGCACGACTTCATGGCCTGAGGGAACATTTGGATTGTTGGAACCGGATACAGGTTGCCCAGATGATACACAATGTACGGACTGGCAGACGGGTTTTTACAAGTTTGATACGGAGATGGATAACAACCACAATCAAGTTTCGAACCCTTCCCATCTGGCCGTACCTATTCAAGAAAACAATGACCGCAATAAGACATATATGTACCAGCGATTCTGCGTTGTCACCGAAGAGTACCCTAATTTACCTTGGCCGAACGGGACCTACTGCATCAACCACGGAATCAAACCATGTCCATCAGGGTTTGAGGAGGGCTGGATACATTTTGATGAAGAGGACAAGGATCATCCTGAGAGCATCGTCGGGGGCGTACCTCCATATAGGTATATAGTGGGTAACATATTCTACTGTTGTCGGGCAGACGGTCCCCACGATACGCCTGTCGTTCTGCCGACATCTAAACCGTTCTACCTGTATAGGTACCAAAACGATTGTCAGGTCGTAGACGGTATGGATGTTATTCAGGAGTTCATGCTGTTTGATACAGAGAATGACAATAACAGAGACAACGTCGACGAAAACAATTATCATCCTGACGCCAGCATAAATGATGTCAACATTACTCTTTGTTATTATCAGCGAAACAACAAATAGTCGTTATTTAATCACCCATAGGCAATATATCAATATGTTGTCGATTTTTATCAAAAGGAAAGTTTTCTTTTTTTAATCAATCAGTGACAATGGACATAGTCAGTCAGTTTTACGTTATTATTTTATCATTCAGAAAAAAATTATTTCACGTGTAAAATAATTGTACTTTATTAGAAGGGAATAAAATTATTTTTAATTAGTCATAAATAACTTCTTTTATTTTATCAGCCAGAGATAATTAGTGTTTCATCAGTCACAAATAATTTGTTTGATTTTATCAGCCAGAGATCATTAGTGTTTCACTAGTCACAAATAATGTGTGTTGAAGTCGTCTGATCATATCACGCCACTGTCCTCTGTTAGTCAGTCTGTAGGCTGGTGTTGACGTCGTCTGATCATGTCACACCACTGTCCTCTGTTTGTCAGTCCAAAGAATGGTGTTAAAATCGTCTGACCATGTCACGAGACTGTCCTCTGTTAGTCAGTCCGTAGACTGGTGTTGAAGTCGTCTGATCATGTCATGCACTGTCCTCTGTTATTCCGTCCTGATACTGGTGTTGAAGCCGCCTGATCATGTCACGCCCCTGTACTCTGTTAGTCAGCGTAAGCCTGATGTTGAAGTCTTCTGATCATGTTACGCCACTGACCTCTGTTAGTCAGCACAGGACTGATGTTGAAGTCTTCTGATCATGTCACGCCACTGTCCTCTGTTAGTCAGTCCAGAGACTGGTGTTGAAGTCATCTGATCATGTCACGCCACTGACCTCTGTTAGTCAGCCCGTAGACATGTTGAAGTCTTCTGATCATGTCACGCCACTGTCCTCTGTTAGTCAGCGTAAGCCTGATGTTGAAGTCTTCTGATCATGTTACGCCACTGACCTCTGTAAGTCAGCACAGGACTGATGTTGAAGTCTTCTGATCATGTTACGCCACTGACCTCTGTTAGTCAGCACAGGACTGATGTTGAAGTCTTCTGATCATGTCACGCCACTGTCCTCTGTTAGTCAGTCCAGAGACTGGTGTTGAAGTCATCTGATCATGTCACGCCACTGACCTCTGTTAGTCAGCCCGTAGACATGTTGAAGTCTTCTGATCATGTCACGCCACTGTCCTCTGTTAGTCAGCGTAAGCCTGATGTTGAAGTCTTTTGATCATGTTACGCCACTGACCTCTGTTAGTCAGCACAGGACTGATGTTGAAGTCTTCTGATCATGTCACGCCACTGTCCTCTGTTAGTCAGTCCAGAGACTGGTGTCGAAGTCATCTGATCATGTCACGCCACTGACCTCTGTTAGTCAGCCCGTAGAAATGTTGAAGTCTTCTGATCATGTCACGCCACTGTCCTCTGTTAGTCAGCGTAAGCCTGATGTTGAAGTCTTCTGATCATGTCACGCCACTGTCCTCTGTTAGTCAGCGTAAGCCTGATGTTGAAGTCTTCTGATCATGTCACGCCACTGTCCTCTGTTAGTCAGCGTAAGCCTGATGTTGAAGTCTTCTGATCATGTCACGCCACTGTCCTCTGTTAGTCAGCGTAAGCCTGATGTTGAAGTCTTCTGATCATGTCACGCCACTGTCCTCTGTTAGTCAGCGTAAGCCTGATGTTGAAGTCTTCTGATCATGTCACGCCACTGTCCTCTGTTAGTCAGCGTAAGCCTGATGTTGAAGTCTTCTGATCATGTCACGCCACTGTCCTCTGTTAGTCAGCGTAAGCCTGATGTTGAAGTCTTCTGATCATGTCACGCCACTGTCCTCTGTTAGTCAGCGTAAGCCTGATGTTGAAGTCTTCTGATCATGTCACACCACTGTCCTCTGTTAGTCAGCCCGTAGACATGTTAAAGTCGTCTGATCGTGTCAGGACACTGTCCTCTGTTAGTCCGTCCCTAGACGTGTTGAAATCTTCTGACCAGTCATGGGCTATCAACCTGTTTGTATACTCATCACTATATGTCTTTGTGACTCCATATCTTTAAATACTTGTTCGACCTTTTTCTGTCCAGCCTTCTCTTTGCTTCCTGTGATAGCATCACATCTCAACATTTTATGTCTTTTCATCCTTTTCATCTTTTCCTTTTAAACTTTTCACAGTCGTTTAAATGCATTGGCCAGATACGTGCAGCATTATTCTGTTCCGAAGCTCTGTATTAATGTTATTTATTGCTTTAAGTTTTTGCCACCCAATGAATGACTTTGTTTTGCTACTGGTATCCTATGTCTCATTTCAAACTCAGTGAAACTTATACAAAAATATGGTTCGTCCGCACATTAGTAAATCGACCAGTTCATTTAATGACAGACTGATGTCATCTTCGGTGCAGTTCTCTAATAAATATAAGCTTTCACCTAAAAACGTAGTTGTTCATATTTATTTCTTATTTTTTACCATTGCATTTTGACCATTTGGATGCAAGGATAAACAATTGAAGACACTCGCAGGCTGGTCAATCGATACCGCCCTTAGAGACGATGGCATTATGGATGACGTCATATCCTCAGGTGATCAGATCACAGTGCTGATAATCAGGTTATCCTGATAAGTACACACAGTAATGTCATAACGATGTTCTTGTTGTTGTTGGAGCATTCACTCATCATCACCACCATCAGGCGACATTCTTCCCAGAACGAAGTCTCTGCCACGCAGCTCTGTATGCCTCTCGGTTTAGGGCAAGACAACCCACGTCTCTGCCACAGTAACTCTGAATGCCTCTCGGTTTAGGGCAAAATGGCTCATATAAAGTAACCCACAGACTGCCCGTAATGTCGTGATGTCATCTTCATCATGGTCGACCTCTGATCCTTCTCCCAAAAACAAATTTCCCCAGTATCCCTCTCTCTAGATCGTCATATCACTTCACATGGTCGAAATACGTCAGGTTTTTTGTTTGTTTTTTTTTGTGGGGGTGGGGGGGGAGTAAAATTTATACGTTTCAGCAACACAAAATTCATCCATTTGCATATTTCTCTGCTTATGATATTTCCAACATCCTTCTGCAACATTTATTTTTAAAAACTGTTTTCTTTTTTTGTAAATGATATTTTTAATGTTCATATCGCACAACAACAATCTCACGCTACCAAGCCCTGAACGTTCTTAATCTCTGGCTACCAAGCCCTGAACGTTCTTAATCTCCGGCTACCAAGCCCTGAACGTTCTTAATCTCCGGCTACCAAGCCCTGAACGTTCTCAGACTCCCGCTACCAAGACATGAACGTTCTCAATCTACCGCTACCACGCCCTGAACGTTCTCAATCTCCCGCTACCAAGCCCTGAACCTTCTCAATCTCCCGCTATCAATCCCTGAACGTTCTCACTCTAACGCTACTAAGCCCTGAAAAAGGCTTTGTAAGTAGTAGGCTGTTGACCGGAGAACGGAATGTTTTGTGTAATGTATTACATCTTGACTGAAATATTTGCATTTATCGGTCCGACATATCCGATTTCAGCAGACATTTTTGAGTAATGAGTTAGTCTTCCCTCTCCGATCCCTTCTCCTTAGCCATTCTGCTCTGCTGCATCCTGTTACCCAGGATTACCACGTCGAGGTGTGGAAAGGGTCTGGTCAGCTATGGTTCGATGGTCCTAACGCTAGCAGTCAGCTACGGGTCACTGACCGCTACAGCCCAGGCACTGCTCAGCATCTTGATACCTAACTAAGAATGGGAGAGAACAATATTAGAAAGATAGATAAGGAAAGGGACCTAGGGGTTATAATAGATCATACAGGAAAGGTGAGTGAGGAAGTCCACGTAGCAGTGAAAAAGGCAAATGCAATGTTAGGTATGATAAAAAGAAATATTAAACATAGGAGCAAGTAAGTGATCGTCAAACTGTATAAAGCATTAGTTAGACCTAGATTGGAGAACTGTTTACAGGCGAGGAGTCCTTATCATAGAGGGGACATAAACATGCTGGAAAGAATACAAAAAAGAGCGACAAAGATGATAGTGGGATTCCAGAATTACAGTTATTAGGAAAGACTCAGAAAAACCGGCCTACAGTGTCTAGAAGAAAAAAATTCTAGGTGACTTAATACTGGTTTATAAGATGATCAGAGGAATGGATAAATTAGACTATAACAAGTTGTTTTTTAAAATACAGCCACCCACAATAACAAGAAGCCATAGCTACAAGTTGACTAAAGAGAGGTCCATATTAGATATTAGGAAATATCTTTTTAACCAGAGAGTGGTGACTGCTTAGAATGTATTGCCAGGGGAGGTAGTGGATGCAGGGACAGTTAATGCACTTAAGAATAAATTGGATGCGCATAGCTTTTAGAGCAAGGTGATGTAAATGTAACTGGTTGTATACAGACTCTGCAGGGTCTTCTTAACCACTATAAAGACGTTAAGGTAAGTTAAGTTAAACATTCATAACACACCAGTATAATTCAGACACTGCGGCGGTGATTTCTGGTTTAATATGAAGGGAAAGAGGAGCAACTTGAGTCCAACTTTCTTGTGCACCAAGTAGCACTGGTACTGAAAGCTGTACAGAAAAAATATGTGAACCATAAAATGAGGCTTGCATGGTAAGTTTCTACTAGGATTTCCGTTTATCTTTCTGTCTACCTTTTTGGAATGGAATGTTATTATGTTATATAGACATCACTGAACGTGCAGTAAACAAGACGGACCTCTACTTTTTATCAAATAATGGTGAAAGTTCGGTGTAGAGTCCTTATCATAGAGTGAATATAGGCATGCTAGAAAGGATACAAAGACGAGCCCCACAAATGATCGTCGGATTCCAGAATTATAGCTATGAGGAGAGACTTAGAAAAACTGGTCTGCAGTGCCTAGAAAAGAGATTCATTCGAGGAGACTTAATACAGGTTTATAAGTTAATAAATGGAAATAATAAATTAGAATCTAACACGTTTTTCAAAGTTCAGGGATCTACCAAAACTAATTGACGAAGCTTCACATTATTTAAAGACAGGTCAAGATTAGATGTTAGGAAATATTTTTGTAGTTGGAGAATATTGGATACTTGGACTGCATTGCCATAGAATATAGTGGATACAGGGTCAGTTAATGAATTACAAAATATATTCGATGATCACAGTCACTTTTGGCTTGGCTTGGCTTTGTTCGTTCTCAATCTCCCGCTACCAAACCCTGAAAGGGCTTAAGTAGCAAAATGTAGTCCAGAAAACGGAATGCGTTGTGTCGTAGTTTACAGCTTGACTGCGATATTTGCACCTTTCGGTCCAACACATCCGACTTCAGCAAGCATTTTTTGAGTACCGGGTTAGCATTTCCTCTTCGATCCCTTCTCCTTAGCCAGTCTGCCGTGTTGCAGCCTGTTATCCAGATTACCGAGTAGAGCTGTAGAAGGGTCTTGGCAGCTCTGGTTCGCTGGCCCTGACGCTAGCAGTCGGCTATGGGTTGCTGACCACTGCAGCTCACGGTCTGCTCAGCATCTTGATCCTAGTCACTTTTAGTATCTGTGTAGTGGAATAAACTGGTTGTATACATACTCTATAGAGCATTCTAAACCAGTATAATGAAATTAATTCAAGTTTTGTAAAGTTAAGTTAAGTTTAGTAAAGTAAAGTTAAGTTAAATTAAATTAAATTAAGTTAAGTTAAGTTAAGTTAAATGGCTACTGGTGATTCCTCTAGATAACTGGCAGTACATAATTTCTTCGCTCGCTCCTTGATCAGTGTGTTTCACCTGACCCTCATGCCTCACTCATATCACTCCTTCCCTAAAAATAGTGGAGGTAACAGGTGAAACATACTGATCAAGGTGGGAGGGAAGAGAGACAAGTGAAACATACTGATCAAGGTGGGAGGGAAGAGAGACAAGTGAAACATACTGATCAAGGTAGGAGGGAAGAGAGACAAGTGAAACATACTGATCAAGGTGGGATGGAAGAGATACAAGTGAAACATACTGTTACCTAACCAAACTTCCTCGTAGTCCTTCAGGAAACAAGCTGTTTCTTACATCAGCCAGGTCAACAAGGTGGGAACCAACGCTGTCATGCTCAAATGAGTGAGCTTACTGGGAAATCTCGCATTGCACTACAGCCAGAAGGATCATTGCAAACGATATTATTTCAGCTTGCTTCAGGATAGAAAAAGAACCACTGCAGCCCACCAACAAACCCAGTCAACAGCTAAATTAACCCAATGGCTTCCAACAAAAACATCAACAACAACAGCAACGAAAACACGTAAACCAAGTCAGAACGTTTCAGAAACAAACTAATATATCTACAGATTATGAAAACACCGACTTTCTGTTATACAGTATCTCACTGAGATCATTATAATTCATAATCTATTCAGGACCGCGATCTACCGATCCATTTTTGACCATAAATGTCCGTTCCACCAGCCTGCTCCTTATCGTCCCTCAATACTCCCCGTCCGCAATCATTATGTAATACTATAACACTGACGTTCATCCAGGCCTATTTTGAGCCCTATGTTAGGTAGCCAAATGACTAAACTCGTCTCTGGCTTTTGCCATGCCGGACCAAAGTCTTGTCGAAGGCCATCTCTCCATCTCATTGGTGGACGTCCGTGGCGACGATTCAATGTGTAGGGAGGGCCACCATTACGTCACTTTACGTGTCCATCTATTGTCAGGCATGCGTTCCACGTGACCTGCCCAATGTACTTTCTTATCAGCGCCGTATCTACGACGGCATTGAGGCAAGTTTCACAGCGGTAATGCGGATGTGGTCTCAAAGTGAAAATGACAGTGTTCTACGCTCCATCGCACGTCGAGTAGCTTGGAGCCGCGCCATGTTACTTTTTAGTAGGTGAAGGCACTGTCACTGGATCTTCTTTCTACCCATTTCACTATTCAACGACGGCACCACATTTCAACCGTTCCTAAACTTATTATAGTCCTTCTTTGCTAGAGTCCATGTTTCAGCTTCTTACAGTGCAATTGGCCATTCTTGAGTGGTGATTAATTTTTTTTCTCACTTCTTTTCGATGGTTTATTTATTTTTGATTACATTCATTTGTCTTTGCTGCTTGACTATTACCATAGTCTTTGTTTTTACTATGTTTATTTTCTTGCCGAATTCTGTGGCTCGGATGATAACATTTTCAACCAGTCTTTACAAGGTGGATGTACTGTGTAATGGAAGTTGGACAACATCGTTTGTTGATTGGTTCAGAAGATAGAGAATAAGAGCCACGTGACCTGCCGCGGTCTGTGCATCCTTTCACAGCTACCAGCCCAGACATGTTGCAGCCCGCCGATGCCATTATTGGTTAGAGCCTAAGCATTACAAGTTCACAATTGGCCCTATATATATCAGTCAGCAATGTGCGTGCTGAGAGTTCTCTGCGATCTAAGATACTCGAAGGTATGCGCAAGATGGGTTCCTCAAAGTCCTACAACCGACGACAAACGTCAAAGGCACATAATTATAATACAACATCGTCGACTTCAGTCCGACATGTGTGTCATCATATGGGAGGTAGTCAACAATGTACTGTCTGCAGTCCCATCTTTCACCGTGTCCTACTTTTCGTCGGACCTAGTTCTCTTAACTGACCATCTCGCCATGGTATGGGCGGGCGGCCGCGTGGTCGTGTGTTATATGGCCACCAAAATGTCGTTCTTATTGCCCATCTATTATCCGGCATGCGCACCACGTGACCAGCCCAGTGGTATTTGCGAGACAACGCAGCCACCATGACGTCTCGAAATATGGTGCGTTCTCTGATTTCAGCGTTGTGGATTCGATCTCTGATCAAGATCACGAGGACGCGTCTTTACATCGCTCGCTGGGTAATGCGTAGTTTCTCTGTATCAGCGTTGCGTAGATTCCATACTTCACATCCGTAGATCATGGCTGGTATGACCGCAGAATTTAAAAGGTGTGCCCTTGTCATGGTGTCTTTCAGATGCAGGAGTATAGGCTTAATGGTACTGAACCTAGACCAGGCTGCAGCTCTTCGCCTGGAGATGTCCCGGTCTAGGGTGTGGGTGGCACTTATTTCCTGCTCCAAGTACATTTAGGCGCTCACATCTTTGACCGGCTCATTTTCCAACTTGATCTCGTATTTGCGGCAGTAGCGGATTCAGAGACAATGGGTTTTATTTTTGTTCATCCATAGTCCTACACCTCTACCGACTTCAGCTAACTCGTTCAGGGAGTGTTGTGCCTCCTCGGCGGTGTGGCTGATGAGCACAATGTCGTCCGCAAAGCGTAGGTGGGTGAGCCTTTTCTCATCTATATGTATACTTCTATCGGTCCAACTCAGCTGTTAGAGTATGTCCTCAAGCGCTGCTGTTAAAAGCTTTGGAGAAATTGTGTCGCTGCACTCCTTTTGCTAGTGGGACATTTATTGGGCGGTGGTACATAGTAATGTCCGTACTGCAACCTACTTTTATTTCTTCGATCATCCTCGTGTAATTTTCGACCACGCCCTGGTTTCTTAGCGCATTTATTACGGCATTGATCTCAATACTGTCGAAGGCTTTTTTCAAAATCTATAAACACTAGACATATGGGCAGACGTAGTTCACGTGCTCACTCCGGCAGCTGGTAAATTGTGTGTAGTCAGTCTCGTCACCTTTAAGTAAAAGAGTAGATTGTCTGCATCCCAAAGTGACGGTCAGTCTAGTAACCTTTAAGTAAAAGAGTAGATTGTCTGCATCTCAAAGTGACGGTCAGTCTAGTAACCTTTAAGTAAAAGAGTAGATTGTCTGCATCTCAAAGTGACGGTCAGTCTAGTAACCTTTAAGTAAAAGAGTAGATTGTCTGCATCTCAAAGTGACGGTCAGTCTAGTAACCTGTAGGTAAAAGAGTAGATTGTCTGCATCTCAAAGTGACGGTCAGTCTAGTAACCTTTAAGTAAAAGAGTAGATTGTCTGCATCTCAAAGTGACGGTCAGTCTAGTAACCTTTAAGTAAAAGAGTAGATTGTCTGCATCTCAAAGTGACGGTCAGTCTCGTCACCTTTAAGTAAAAGAGTAGATTGTCTGCTTCTAAAAGTACATATCTCAATATCCTTTATCAACACGCCCCAGTCCATCCAGATTGCAATTAGTACCTCCACTATTTTTGGGGAAGGAGTGATATGAGAGAGACATGAGGGACAGGTGAAACATACTGATCAAGGTGAGAGCGAAGAGAGACATGAGGGACAGGTGAAACATACGGATCAAGGTGAGAGCGAAGAGAGACATGAGGGACAGGTGAAACATACTGATCAAGGTGAGAGCGAAGAGAGACATGAGGGACAGGTGAAACATACGGATCAAGGTGAGAGCGAAGAGAGACATAAGGGACAGGTGAAACATACTGATCAAGGTGAGAGCGAAGAGAGACATGAGGGACAGGTGAAACATACTGATCAAGGTGAGAGCGAAGAGAGACATGAGGGACAGGTGAAACATACTGATCAAGGTGAGAGCGAAGAGAGACATGAGGGACAGGTGAAACATACTGATCAAGGTGGGAGAGAAGAGAGACATGAGGGACAGGTGAAACATACTGATCAAGGTGAGAGCGAAGAGAGACATGAGGGACAGGTGAAACATACTGATCAAGGTGAGAGCGAAGAGAGACATAAGGGACAGGTGAAACATACTGATCAAGGTGAGAGCGAAGAGAAACATGAGGGACAGGTGAAACATACTGATCAAGGTGAGAGCGAAGAGAGACATGAGGGACAGGTGAAACATACTGATCAAGGTGGGAGAGAAGAGAAACATGAGGGACAGGTGAAACATACTGATCAAGGTGGGAGAGAAGAGAGACATAAGGGACAGGCGAAACATACTGATCAAGGTGGGAGGGAAGAGAGACAATTGAAACATACTGATACTCAACCAAACTTCCTCGTAGGCCTTCAGGAAACAAGCTGTTTCTTACAGCAGCATGGTCAACAAGGTGAGAATCAACGCTGTCATGCTCAAAAAAGTGAGCTTACTGGGAAACCTTGCATTGCACTACAGCCAGAATGATCATTGCTAACGATATTATTTATGCTTGCCTTGGGTTAGAAAAAGAACCACCGCAACCCACCACCAAACGCCGTCAACAGCTAAATTAACCCAATGGCTTCCAACAAAAGCATCAACATCAACAAAAACAACAACAGCAACGAAAACACTTAAATTAAGTCAGAACGTTCCAGAAACAAACTAATTTTCCACAGACAGATTATGAAAACACCGACTTTCTGTTATACAGTATCTCACTATATGACCTTTAACACTTCACAGATTCCAGGTCCCTGCAGCACGTAGACAGATGGCAATTGATGACATCATTAGGGCCGTAAGCAAAGCTATATCCTGCATAAGAGTTCCCAAGCAAGTCATTTTAGTTCCCTTTCATTCGTATATTGACCCCTTCAGAGAAACTCCAATTCGGGCTTTAGGTTGGTTAATCATTATTGGTTCGGCCATGGGCATATGCAAATGGTATCAATGTCAACGGTGCGTATAATATAAACTATACTTTTTTAGGGCAACTGAGACGATAGTCCAGGCAGGCACTGACCAGGACTTCGCATCAGGGCCAGGCACAATGCACTGACCAAGAGCACAATTTCTCTTGCATGTAGCTCTTTCTGAAATAAGGCTGTTCTCAAAGTAGTCTCGCTGATTATATGGGGATCGACATGATCCCCGTAGGAGTGAGCGTCACGTAGATGAGGTAAAGTATAGCAGAATCGCATCGGGGACCACGGTCCACCTTCATCAGCAACCTCGATATGCGAGGAAAGAACTACAACCCGCCACTTAACAGCCTTTTCAGTACGCACAAGATGATTAACGCCCGGTCATACAAAATATACTGATCAGACATGTTAGTCAGGGTCATACAAAATATACTGATCAGACATGTTAGTCGGGGTCGGACAAAATATACTGATCAGACATGTTAGTCAGGATCGGACAAAATATACTGATCAGACATGTTAGTCAGGGTCAGACAAAACATACAGATCAGACATTTTAGTCAGGGTCAGACAAAACATACTGGCCAATACTCTCACCTCGGCTTCCTAGTAGCCCTCCTTGGAAACGGGGTATTTTCATGACAGCCTGGCTAACGAGGTGAGTAATCGACGTGATCCCCGTAGTAGTGAGTTTCACGCAGATGAAATAAAGTATAGCACAACAGCTTCGAAGGCCAGCGACGCCCTTCATCAACACGTTCGGGGTGAGAGGAGAGCTACTGTAACCCGCCACTTAACGTCCTTTTCAAGGCTCACAAAAGAGTGGACCTATTCAGTGTAAGCCTTCGCAAACAAACAACAGCAGTGCGGTTAAAGCAGGACCCTCCACCCCCCACACACCCCCCCCCCCCCCACCCCCACCGTGCTATTTCCTGTGGCAATGCATTTCAAGCCAAATAACAAAAATTTCCGATTTTCTAATATGGACTTTTCTTTAATTAATTTTAAGTAATCAGCTGTGTCCTTTTGTTTTTGCGACCGACTGTACTTTGAAAAATGTGTTACAGTTTAATTTGTACATTCCCTTGATTACCTTATAAACCTGTTTTAATTCACCTGCTTGTTTGCAGATGCCCTGGCCGTAGTCACAGCACTAAAAAGCCAGAAAAATACTGAACGTAATTATTTAAGAGCAGTACTCTGTCAACTATGCCAGCAGTCTGCACCAAAAAGAGTAGTGGTACAGTGGGTTCCATCATACTGTAACATTCAAGGCAACGAGGAGGCAGACAGACTGGCAAAAGAAGGTCCAAAACTACCACAACCAGATTCTAGTGTGACATACGAAGAGTCCAAAAGGCTTATTAGAGCCATATACATGACCAAATGGGAAACAGAACATACTGGCTACACAAAAAATGATGCCTATTACCAGTTGAACAGAAGAGAGCAGGTCGTGGTCTTCAGACTTCGCACAGGCCGCAACAGACTGAGGTACCACCTATTCAATTAACTGAAGATAGGTGGCACTGACGAATGCACTTGTGGTGCCGGGAAAATGACCGCTGAACATCTGCTGCAAAACTGCCCGACATACGAGGACCAGAGAAAGCACATGTGGCCATCACCAGTGGCGACACTAGACAAGCTCTATGGCAGTGTCGACAGCCTCAGGATGACCGCTGCTTTTTTCTTTACTTTACAGGTTGACGTTTGACAGCGTACGAAGAAGAAGAAGAAGAAGAAGAAGAAGAAGAAGAAGAAGAAGAAGAAGAAGAAGAAGAAGAAGAAGAAGAGGAATTCACCTGGATTTCTTCTCTTTTCTGGACACTGAAGATCTGTTTTTCCTCATAATTATGTTTCTGGAATCCCACTATCAGTTTTGTGGAACTTCTTTGAATCCTTTCCAGCATGTTTATATCCCCTCTACGATAAGGACTCGACATGTACACAGTACTCCAATCTAGGTCTAACTAATGCTAAAGTATCTGAATGTTTGTTTTAAGGTAGATTATCTGAATGTCTGTCTAATTACAAAGTAGTGTATCTGATATTCTAATTATAATGAAATGGCCTGAATGTGTGTCTTATGCTAGAAGGTCGTAATGTTTGACTTACGGTAGATCTTTTTCATCTTCTTCTTCTATCGTCTTATTCTTCTCCTTCTTCTTATATCGTCTTCTTCTTCCTCTTCTTCTTCTTCTTCGTCTATCATCTTCTTCTTCTTCTTCTTCTTCTTTTATCGTCTTATTCTTCTTCTTCTTCTTCTTCTTCTTTTTCTTCTTCTATCGTCTTCTTCTTCCTCTTCTTCTTCTTCTTCTTCTACCGTCTTCTTCTTCTATCGCCTTCTTCTTCCTCTATCATTTTCTTTTTTTTCTTCTTCTTCTTTTTCCTCTTCTTCGTTTTCAATGTCCGCCCTGAAAAAGACGTTTTGTTACATCGTCTCGTAGTTGATGCTGAGATATCTGCTATTCGGTCCAGTGCATGGGGTTTCATTAAGCAGGTCAATTGTTCATCTCTCTCCGATCCATATTGTTACAGCGAGGCTGCGCGGGTACAGTATGTTTCTACAATCGCCACCTGGAGGCGGAAAAGGGTCTTGAAGAGATGTGATTCTCTTATGGTGACTAAAGAAGTTTTGAATGTGTTATTGGTATGACAATATGTATATCTGTCTTATTTGAAAAAAATCGGAACGTCTTGTGTTTTGTTTAAAATAATGGATGTATGTATATTGTTAGAGGTTTGAAGGTTTGTCTTTCGTTAAATAAGCTGGTAGTCTATATTTTGTTAGGGGTTCTGAAATATGTCTAGGGGACGGCGTGGGCTAGTGGTTAAGTGACACGGCTCACAACCGAAGGTGCTGGGCTCGATCCCCATCATAGCACTGGCCGTTACCCCAGGGAAGCAAACCCTTAGAAAATGCAGGAGGAAGCAGACCCTTACATAAAATGCATGCTGAAGTCGGATGCACTGGGCCGACAGGCGTAAAATAAAAACTACAGTGCATCGCATACCGCTTTGGGGAATAAATAAATTAAGCGAACGCAAAAACAAAAAAACAAAAGATATGTCTTAAGTTAAACATAATGATGTCTGTATTTTGTTATCGGTTCTGAAATATGTCTTAAGTTAAACATAAGGATGTCTGTAATTTGTTATAAACTCTTAAATCTGTCTTATCTTAAAGAGACTGGATATCTACTCTTTATTAGGGGTTATGAAAGTCTGCCTTTTGTTATAGATACTAGATGTCTGTATTTTTTTAAAGACTTTAAATGACTGAACGTTTGTTTTTTGTGAAATCTATAAAAGTATGTTGTGAGATGTTTTGGATGTCCATGTATGTCTTTTGTGAAAGGGTGAAAAGAAGGCTGTGAAAGTATATCTCTTGTGAGATACTTTGGATGTCTGTCTTTTGTGATATGAGGTCTCTCGTGAAATCACGCTGAAATTACTCTTTTGTGAATGAATTTTGATGTCTGCCTTTTTAAAAACAAAGCTATAAATGCATGTCTTTGATGTAGGAGAGAAATATTAACGCCTGGTCAAGCAAAATATACTGTTGAGACATGTTAGTCAGTGTCAGGCAAAACATACTGGACAAGACCTTCACTTCGGCTTCCTGGTAGCCTTCAGTGGAAACGGGTTGTTTTCCTGGCAGCCTGGATAACGTTGTGAGGGATCGACGTGATCCCCGTAGTAGTGAGTGACATGCAAATGAAGTCAATCATAGCACAACCTCCTGGAGGACCCCGATTCACCTTCACCAACACGGTCGGGATGTGAGGAAAACTGCTGCAACCCACCACTTAACGTCCTTTTCAGGACGCACAAAAGAGTAATCTACTCATTGTGGGCATTCGCAAACAACAACATGTCTTTGATGAGAAGATATGTACGTATGTATCTTGTAAGTAGCTGTGGATGTTTGTTTTGCTTGAACATTTCTTATTCACCTGTCATTGTATAGTTAGTGCAACACTGAAAGGGACCCCAAGTTAACAGATAACACAAACTTGAAAAGTCCTTATTCACATGTCATAGTATAGTTAGTGCAACACTGAAAGGGACCCCAAGATAACAGATGACACAAACTTGAACATTCCTTATTCGCCTGTCATAGTATAGTTAGTGCAACACTGAAAGAGACGCCAAGTTAACAGATAACACAAACTTGAAAAGTCCTTATTCACATGTCATAGTATAGTTAGTGCAACACTGAAAGGTGCCCCAAGTTAACAGATGACACATTCTACAGGTCACTGTTTTGCTATAGGCGAGGCATCTAGGTATTACTATCCTGAGGACGTTAGCGGCTTCCTGAACCAGATCTCTACTGGGTACATTGTTTGTCACGCTGCTTTTAAAGCTTTCAATGCTGTAAGTGAAGTCTTATGTTTTTCATGTTTTGCTTGACATTGTTACATGAATTCATTCACTCATTTGCTCGCTAATTCTTTCTTTATTTCACTAGGACATTCACTCACTCAGTTACTTGCCAGTTTACTCCTTTATTTATTCATTGGCTGACTCATTTATTCCCTCAAACACGGATTCACTCAATCCTTCATTCATTCATGTATTCATTCCATTGTTCACTCGATTATATATTTACTCACTCACTCATTCATTCACTAACCCATTCAGTTCATACTCTCATTTACTCAGTCGTTGACTGAGTCATTCATACACGGACAAACTCACTGACTCATTTGCACACTCATTCATTCCCTAAATCATTCACTAACTTATGCATTCATTTATCTACACACTCATTCATTAATTCATTAATTTATTCATTGAAACACTCACTCATTCATTCATTTAAATTGTCAATAATTCATGCATTTATTCAGTCATTCATTCACTCCCTAATTCTCTTATTCTTTCATTCATAAATTCATTCACATATTCATCTAATCACTCATCTGTATATGGGTTTTTTTTATTCCTTCTTTCTATTCTCTTGCATTACTGTTGTCAATGTTAATTCTTCGTTCGATTTCCAGAAAAAAAACTATATATTTACTGCTCTATCTATCTATCTATCTATCTATCTATCTATCTATCTATCTATCTATCTATCTATCTATCTATCTATCTATCTATCTATCTATCTATCTATCTATCTATCTATCTATCTATCTATCTATCTATCTATCTATCTATCTATCTATCTATCTATCTATCTATCTATCTATCTATCTATCTATCTATCTATCTATCTATCTATCTATCTATCTATCTATCTATCTATCTATCTATCTATCTATCTATCTATCTATCTATCTATCTATCTATCTATCTATCTATCTATCTATCTATCTATCTATCTATCTATCTATCTATCTATCTATCTATCTATCTATCTATCTATCTATCTATCTATCTATCTATCTATCTATCTATCTATCTATCTATCTATCTATCTATCTATCTATCTATCTATCTATCTATCTATCTATCTATCTATCTATCTATCTATCTATCTATCTATCTATCTATCTATCTATCTATCTATCTATCTATCTATCTATCTATCTATCTATCTATCTCTATCTATCTATCTATCTATCTATCTATCTATCTATCTATCTATCTATCTATCTATCTATCTATCTACCAATCTATCAATCTATCTATCTATCTATCTATCTATCTATCTATCTATCAATCTATATTATCTATCTATCTATCTATCTATCTATCTATCTATCTATCTATCTATCTATCTATCTATCTATCTATCTATCTATCTATCTATCTATCTATCTATCTATCTATCTATCTATCTATCTATCTATCTATCTATCTATCTATCTATCAATCTATCTATCTATCTATCTATCTATCTATCTAATCTATCTAATCTATCTGTCTGTCTGTCTGTCTGTCTGTCTGTCTGTCTGTCTGTCTGTCTGTCTGTCTGTCTGTCTGTCTGTCTGTCTGTCTGTCTGTCTGTCTGTCTGTCTGTCTGTCTGTCTCTCTATCTATCTATCTATCTATCTATCTATCTATCTATCTATCTATCTATCTATCTATCTATCTATCTATCTATCTATCTATCTATCTATCTATCTATCTATCTATCTATCTATCTATCTATCTATCTATCTATCTATCTATCTATCTATCTATCTATGCATTCGTCCAACCATCCATCCATCCGTCCGTCCATCCTTCCGTCTATCTGTCTTTTGATCTATCTATATATCTGTCTATCTGTATTTGTCTGCCTGTCTATCTTTCTATCTCTGTATGAAGATTATATCATAACACTGACGCAGACATGCATTGATGATAGCATGACGCTTTCTCCTTGTAGTTTTAATTGTTTCCCATTTTGCAGACCTTACATATCAGTTGAAATCTTGTACTCTTGGTGGACTGAATTTTTTTATAGTTACAAAAGATCCCCAAGAACAAAGAAAGTCTTTGTATTTTCAAGTTAACATCTGTAAAAGTAAAGTAAAGTAAAGTAAAGTAACCCATAGCATTACTGCAGTAGGGGTGTGAGGTGTTAGCGATCTCACATTTCAAAGGCTCGGCTATATGAGGGCGGTAGCCATCTCCTCTCCCTTGCCGCTTTTACTAGCCGGACTGAACCAGTACCCATTTAAGGCTGGGTCGACCCGGGAGCCATTGCGGTCTGAAAAAACATTACTGCCTCAACTGGGGAATAAACCCAGGACCACTCAGATGCGAAACCAGCAAGTTAACCACTGCGCTACGCGGCTTCCAACATCTGTATTTGTTTATTTATATTGTTACTCTGATTTATGAATGACTCCACATCTTGAATTTCTCCAGAATGGAGGAAAATCTTCAGTCACTGCCCTATTTGACTCTCTCATCTTCGATGGCTTTGCCTCAGCGATTATTCCTTGCACCATGACGTTCTATATGGTCCGGTAGGTGACGCATTTCTGCTTTTAAAAGTCGTGTTGATAGAAATAACTCAACTGTAACCTCCCAATCATGTAGCAAAGGTTGGTTAAAAAGAGGGGGCACGGGATTGGCTTAACAACTTTACCCAGTACAACAATTGCTAGTGAATCTAGTGTATAAAAGATCAGAAGAAGTGGTTAGATAACGCTAGACGAAAGCAGAAACGAAACCACAGTTACGACCAAAAGGCCTTCATCTGGAACAACGAATAACAAGGAGATGAGTTAGCGACATAGAGGACGGATCAGATAAAGGAAACTGGAAGGTAAGAAGGTAAGAGGCAACGATCAACTGCTGCTGTGATAGGTTCAATCAAATATACGGGATCAAGAGGCTGAGCAGCACATGAGGTCTAGTGGTCAGCCAAGACCCAAGGTGCCAAGACCCTTCTACACCTCCACGCGGTGATTCTGGATAACAGGCTGCAGCAGTGCAGACTGAATTAGGAGAAGAGAGCGAAGAGGGAATGCTAACCAGGTACTCACAAAAATTCTTGCTGAAGTCGGATGTGTTGGACCGAAAGTTGCAAATATTGCAGTCAAGCTGTAAACTACGACACAACGAATTCGTTTTCTGGACTACATTCTGCTTCTTAAGCCATTTCAGTGTTTGGTAGTGAGAGATTGAGAATGAACGAAGCCAAGCCAAGTAAATATTAAATTTTTTTTAAAGGCGAGGCTGCGGCGGCACTGTGGATTAAATGCTAAATAAACTACAACTATTTGTTGTTTTCTTACCTCTTATCTTCCCCTTTCCCTTATCTCATCCGTCCTCTACGAGTCGCTAGCTCATATTTTTGTTCGTTGTCACCGATGAAAGCCTTTTGTTCGTTGTCACCGATGAAAGCCTTTTGGTCGTAACGTAGGTTTCGTTTGTTTTCATCTTAGTGCGATATCAGACCTTACCTTTGTATGTTTTTGTACCCTTTGTTACAACAAACTGTGGCATCGAAGCCTCGTCTTTCAATCAATCAATCAATTAATCAATCAATCAATTAATCAATCAATCAATCAATCAATCAATTAATCAGTCAAAACATGTCGCTCCACTCGATACATAAGCCATCGACAACATCTCTATAGCATGCACGGTCCTGGACTGCTCTTTCTGCCTCTCTCAAGGTGTAATTATTTAATTGTATCTCCTTCTCATATTCACATCTCCGTGTATTTTGGGTCTACCTCTCTCTCTTTTCCCCTGAGAATTCCATGTAAGAGCCTGTCTGGCTATGTTCGGCTGTGCCTTCGGCAGCGTATGCCCTATTCAGACATATTTTTTCAGAAAGAAGAGACATAACCCTGAGGTACATAACGAAAAACTAGCCAAGCATGGACTGGACCCATGCATACACCGACGGTTCTGTAACAAAACACAACACAGAACGGAGGGGCAGGGGTATTCCTGAGCCTACCAAATGGTAGAAAAATAACACTGTCAGTGGCAACTGGAAAATACTCAAGCAATTTCAGAGCGGAGGCAGATGCTCTGAGGGCTGCAGTAGAAGAAATGGTAACAGGCAAAAGAAATGAAAGCCATATAGTCCTGTTTACAGATGCACTGGCCGTAGTCACAGCACCAAAAAGCCATAAAAATACTGAACTTAATGATCTAAGAGCAGTACTCTGTCAACTATGCCAGCAGTCCGCACCAAAAAGAGTAGTGGTACAGTGGGTTCCATCACACTGCAACATTCAAGGCAACGAGGAGGCAGACAGACTGGCAAAAGAAAGTGCAAGATTACCACAACCAGACCCTAGTGTGACCTACGAAGAGTCAAAAAGGCTTATTAGAGCTAGATACATGACCAAATGGGAAACAGAACACACTGCCTACACAAAAAACGATGCCTATTACCAGCTGAACAGAAGAGAGCAGGTTGTGGTCTTTAGACTTCGCACAGGCCACACTAGACTGAGGTACCACCTATTCAATAAATTGAAGATATGTGGCACAGACGAATGCTCGTGTGGTACCGGGAAAATTATCGCTGAACATTTGCTGCAAAACTGCCCGACATACGAGGATCAGAGAAAGCAGATGTGGCCATCACCAGTGGCAACACTAGACAAGCTCTATGGCAGTGTCGACAGCCTCAGGATGACCGCTGCTTTTTTCGAAAAAATACAGGTTGACGTCTGACAGCGTACGAAGAAGAAGAAGAAGAAGAAGAAGAAGAAGAAGAAGAAGAAGAAGAAGAAGAAGAAGAAGAAGAAAAAGAAGACGAAGAAGAAGAGGAAGACCCATTTTTTCGATTACTTTCTTGTTCCAATGACTGTTGTTGGCTCCTTTCCCACAAGTCATCATTCCTCACCATGTCCTGCCACTTTATGCCCATTATCCTTCGCAGGAATCTGTTAACGAAGGACTGGAGTCTTTGCTGTATAGCCTTTGTCGTTCTCCATGTCTCCGCTCCATACAGCAACACCGACTTGACAATGGCGTTGAATATTCTAATGTTTGTGTGAATCTTGATATCTCTAGATCTCCATATCGTGTTTAGTATCAGGAATGTCCTTCTTACCATTCCAATGATGTTCCTTACATCTGCAGCTGTACCTCCAGGTGTGTCTTTTGTGCTGCCAAAATAGGTCAAGGTATCCCCTTCGTTCAACTGTTCTCCCTCTAGCATGATTGGTTCTTTGCTGTTAGTGTTGAGTTTAAGGAGCTTGGTTTTCTTCATGTTGATATTCAGTCCCAGTTTTACCGATTGTTCTTTCACCCTATAAAGTTTCTTTTGCATTTGACTTTGACTGTGTGACAAAAGTACCATATCATCTGTGTAGTCCAGGTCCTCCAATTGTGACAATAGTGTCCACTCAAAACCAGTTTTTTTTCCCTTTTGATTTATATCTTCATTATCCAATCTATAGCCAACAAGAACAAGAAAGGTGAGAGCAGACATCCCTGTCTCACCCCAGTTTCCACCCCGAAGCTGTCAGTCAGTACTCCTTCATGTACCGCTCTACTAACTGTGTCTTTGTACATATTCTGGATGAGGGTTGTGTACTTCTCTGGTATCCTATAGTGTCTCAACAGTTGGAGTAGAGTACTTTGACCCACACTGTCAAACGTTTTTCCATAGTTTATAAAAATTTGCGTATAGTGGTGATTTACATTCACTGCTTTGTTCTACTATGATGCGTAGCGTAGCTTTATGATTTGTGCGTGATCTTCCCTGACGAAATCCTGCCAGTTGCTCTCTGAGCTTTTTGTCTACTTCAGTTTTTAATCTGTCCAAGTTGTGCCTAATATATACAGCCACAAATTCACCCTTTTTAGAGCCATTAATGCAGATGTCTGGTGGCGAACGAAGAAGAAGTAGAAAAAGGAATAAATCCATGCAACATACTAACATTTGTGGCGTTACAAACATACTAACATGTGTGGCGTTATAAACATACTAACATTTGTGGCGTTATAAACATACTAACATTTGTGGCGTTATAAACATACTAACATTTGTGGCGTTATAAACATACTAACATTTGTGGCGTTATAAACATACTACATTTGTGGCGTTATAAACATACTAACATTTGTAGCGTTATAAACATACTAACATCTGTGGCGTTATAAACATACTAACATTTGTGGCGTTATAAACATACTAACATTTGTGGCGTTATAAACATACTAACATTTGTGGCGTTATAAACATAACTACAGAACAGCTCGTCGAAAGGATACACATACATGTCCTTTCAAATAGCACAAGGACATATTCTATCGCAAACAATCAAATAAAAACAAAAAGATTGTGCATGGATATAGTGGTGTACATGGATATATTGGTGCACATAGACATATTGGTGCACATGGATATGGTGGTGTACATGGATATGGTGATGTACATGGATATGGTGGTGTACATGGATATGGGGAAATGGTGGTATGCATGTTATGTGAGCGGAGTGCAAACATGGATATGGTGGTGTACATGGATAGGAGGAAATGGTTGTGTGCATGTTAAGTGAGCGGAGTGCGTACATGGATAATGGTGGTGTACATGGATTATGGTGATGTACATGGATTATGGTGGTGTACATGGATATGGTGATGTACATGGATATGGTGGTGTACATGGATAGGGGGAAATGGTGGTGTGCATGTTATGTGAGCGGAGTGCGTACATGGATTATCGTGGTGTACATGGATAGGGCAGAAATGTATAAGGGATAGCACCTCACGGGGAGAGGCAGCCACATCCTTGATGGCCAGGATCCTATTTGGTTCCCCCACTTCTGTCTAGCTCACGTATGGCTCCTAGAGTATGCCCGTGTACGGCAGCGCCACCCCCCCCCCTCCCCCACCCGGGCAACGGCTTTGGCTGGCCGGCTAAACTACGTGGGTGAAATGACAAGAAGGGCAGTCCACCCCTCACAAGTACACAAGGCTGCTGGTGGACGAGGCGAAAGATCGACCTGTGCGACAATGACTCTGAAAGCGGGAGCTGGAAACGCCTGGTATCGGGCTAAGGGCGAACCAGAGACCATAGTTGGTAAGCGGTCAGAACAACGTCCAGAAAGCAATGGCAAACTACTGAATGTAAAATGCCAAGAAACGTATGACAGTCGAGAGAAACGAAACTCAAAGATCTGATGGTGAGGCCCTCAGGCCAGGCAGATCATTGACGCCAACTGGGGAAGAGGCCGATTTCAAAGTCAGTACAAGTAATAGAGATGACGGACTAAAGCCTGACTGCATTACAGTGGACAACTCTGAAATGGGACTAAAAACAAAACTAAGAATAGGTACCTGGAACGTCAGGAGCCTATACCAGAGCAAGTTGTTCATGATCGGAACAGAAATGGAGAGAACCAAGATAGAGATTCTTGGAGTCTCTGAGCATAGTTGGCCGGTCAAAGGCACTGTACCAGCTCCTCAGGAGAAACATTTACATACTCTGGGACGGACAAGGGTGGAAAAAGCGGGGTCGGCTTTATTCTGTCAAAGAAGATGGCACCTTCACTACTTGGTTACAATCCAGTCAACGACCGAATAATTGTAATCAGACTAAAGAAAAAGACTAGAAATTTAACAATAATTCAAGTGTATGCACCAACATCAGCAGCAGACGATTGTGAAATGGATGATTTCTATAACACCTTGCAAGAAGCGATGGAAAAAGTTGAAAAAAGAGACATCTTGGTCATCATTTGCGATTTCAATGCGAAAGTCGGAGAGGAAAGAGCTGAACAAGAGAGAAGTGTTTGAGGACCTTTTCGTTTGGGACACAGAAATGAGCGAGGAGAAAAACTGGTTGAATTCTGCACGGAAAGCAACCTTTCCATTGCCAACACCTTCTTCAAACAACATCCACGAAGACTGTACACGTGGACCTCCCCTGATGGCAACAGCAGAAACCAAATAGATTACATCCTAGTGCAACAAAGATGGAGATCAAATGTGCTGGCGACAAAAACGCTGCCATGAGCAGACTGCGATACGGATCATGAATTACTGTTTGCAGTTTTCCAAACAAGACTACGTAGGATAAACAAAGGTTGCCAGCCAATACGCTTCGATGTATCAGCAATAGCTACTGAATACAACATCAAAGTAGAAAACAAATTTGAGACGTTGCTTGCTGTATAGGAAGAGATGACATCTGAGGAGTTGATCTCGACTGGAAAAGAAATGATTCCAAAGATATTGTACAAGACACATAGCTATATAACAGAGGAAACACAGAAACTCATTGCAGAAAGGCAACAATTAAAACAAATGGGAAGTAAGGGGACCAACACAGCATATAAAAACTGCGCAAGAAAAGTTAGAAAAGAAATAAGAAAAGATAAAAAAAAGATACATAGTAGAAACGTCCAAGGATATAGAAAACCTACAGCAACAAGGCAAAGAAAGAGATGTATATAAAGCAATAAGAACACTGACAAGGGAATTCCGTCCTGTTCCACATGTCATAAATGACGAAGAGGATAACACATTAACAGAAACCAAAGACATACTGAACAGGTGGAGAGAGAACTGCAGAACCATGTATGGAGATAGCACAAAGCGATCAGTTACAGTCCTACCAAAGGATGAGAAAGAACCTGAACCAACTTTGGAAGAAGTACGATCTGCAATTAAAAGCCTGAAAAAGGTAAAGTCCCCAGGATGTGATAATATCCCAGCAGAGCTAATACAAGCAGGAGGAGAGGCATGTTTAAACAGATATGGCACAGTGCAGAGTGGCCAGAAGCATGGAGGAAATCAATTTATATTCCCCTCCCCAAAAAAGGCAACCTGAAGCTGTGCACGAACTACCGAACTATCGCGCGCTGATCAGCCACGCTAGCAGGATACTCTTGCGAATCCTATTAAGAAGGATAGAGAAAAGGGTTGAATCTGAAATTCACGTAGTCCAGGCAGGTTTTAGGAAAGACAGAGGGATCCGGGACCACATATTCAATTTAAGAAATATCTATGTAAAATGTAGAGAGTTTAATGTAGACATGTACACATGTTTCATTGATTGCACGGTAAAACATCAAAATCTGTGGAGAATCATGAAGGAAATGGGGTTTTCTTTGCATATAGTCCATCTCATTGAAACATTATACCAAGATCAACAAGCCGCTGTCCGAGTATCTGGCCAAACATCAGATTGGTTTGCAGTACAAAAGGGAGTCCGACAGGGATGTATCCTCTCACCTTATCTGTACAACATATATGCGGAATGTATAATGAGAAATGTTCGAGAAGATGAGAACATTGAATGTTTCGACCCATTTACGATTGGGGGGGAACTTCTTCTTCTTCTTCCTCTCCGTTTTCAATCTCCCACTACCAAACCCTGAAAGGGTAAGTAGCAGAATGTAGTCCAGAGAACGGAATGCGTTGTGTTGTAGTTTACAGCTTGGCTGCGATATTTGCACCTTTCGGTACAACACATCCGACTTTAGCAAGCAGTTTTTGAGTACCGGGTTAGCATTCTCTCTTCGATCCCTTCTCCTTAGCCAGTCTGCCCTGCTGCAGCCTGTTATCCAGGATCACCGCGTGGAGGTGTAGAACGGTCTTGGCAGCTCTGGTTCGCTGGCCCTGACGCTAGCAGTCAGCTATGGGTCGCTGACCACTGCAGCTCATGCGCTGCTCGGCATCTTGATCCCGTTTGGGGGGTACGAGATTCCAGAGTTGCGATACGCAGATGACACAGTGATACTATCAAGAAGTGCAGAAGGGCTAGAGCAGCTACTTTCAGCCGTTAATGGACATAGTAAAGATCAAAATATGTTCATAAACATAAACAAAACAAAGATAATGACCACCGATAAAACACAATGTCAGCATCAATTTACAGTGGGTGGTGAGGAAATAGATCATGTGACACATTTTGAATATCTGGGCTCCAGAATTGACAAAAATGGTGACTGCTCGAAAGAAATCAGAAGAAGACTAGCTATGGCAATGCAGAGACTGAACAGCCTGACGAAATTATGGCAGGGCACCAACAAAACGATAAAAGTAAAAGTCTTGAGAGCCTGTGTTTTTCCTGTGGCAGCTTATGGCTGTGAAGCATGGATGATTATTAAAACTTCTAGACAAAGAATCGAATCCTTCGAGTCGAAATGTTACATAAAGATCCTCAGAATACCCTGGACAGAGAAAAGAACAAATGTAGACATTCGGCAAGAGTTGAGCAAAGAGGAGAACTGGTTTATCAATTCCATTTTGGCTAGAAAATGCAAATACTTTGGTCACATCAAGAGACACAACGGTCTTGAGAGGACGGTGATGGAAGATATGGTGCCAGGCAAAAGAGGAAGTGGTAGACCAAGAAGACGATGGCACCAAGATATCCAGGAATGCCTGAGTATGACAGTGGCGGAAGCTGGTGTTTTGGCAAGGGAACGAGTTTCTTTCAGACAGACTGTGATGGGAGCGACGTTCTACAAAGGACATGCTACATGATGATGAAGATGATTCTGTTGAATATCTTGCCTGGCACCGACAGCAATGTAAAATCCCCCCACCCCCATCCCCGCACCCCCCACCCTATAGTTGCTGCAATCTGCCATTTCCCCATTCTTATGCAGTTTAATCAGATGTCCTTTTTTTCCATTCTGTTGGCACTCTCTCCTCTTCCCATATCTTCTTGAAGAATCTTTGCAATGTATCAGTGTCTTTATCTATATCTGCCATTATGGCTTCTGTTGCTATTCCATCTGGTCCAGCCGCATTCTCTTTCTTGAATTTGGAGATGGCCCTTTTGATTTATATCTCACTTGGTGGGTTGCAGTCTTAAGTCGAGGGTCTCTTCTGTTAATAGGATGTCTGGTGCTTCTTCTGGTGGAGGTCTGGTTAGACTTTCTTTAAAATACTCAACTCATTGTTTCTGTTGTTCCTCCGATGACGTCACTATCCTGCCTTCTCTGTCTTTGATTGGTTTTTCTGTCTATATATATATATATATATATATATATAACCGCTCTTCCTGCTAGATTGTCCGTGTTTTGGAGCCATACACAAGCTCTGGAATGACACATGATCTATAGATACGCAACTTGGTTTCTAGCGAAAGCCTCTGCTGTGATCAAATTCTGCGTAGAGAGTTCATGACTGTTGTTGTAAAGACGATCCTCAGAGTGATGTCTGGGTTACTGCTTGCAAAGAAAGTCAGTCTGCACCCCAAATTGATAAAGCCCTCTAAAGGTCTGATGTTATTTCTGTTGACAAAGATTCCCGTCGAAGATGAACCACTGGCAAAATCTTGAATCTTTGCCTTTACCAAGGAAATGTGCAGGCCCATTTGTGAAGCTGTCTGTTCTAAATGTTTCAGGGAGATCGTCTAAAGGCAGAGAATCTGAACTTGGTATGATTACGTTGTTGGATTGCTCGTTAGTATTTTTTTTTTTTTTTCAAAAATTTAAAAAAAATTTTTTAAACCACCGCACTACTTTTTCCCATCGCTCTGGTTCACCCAGAAGATCATAAATTGACCTCTGGTAGAATAAAGATAACGTATATATTATATGATTTTAACCCATGACGTCGTGATCAAAGACCAACACCTCAAACCGTTCGACCAGACATTGCTCTTGTCTCACTTTTTCCTCATTACTTACTTGAAATCCTGGTATTCAAACATCGATGTTAATGTCTGTTGCCAGGTAGCCAAATGCTTCGACTATATATAGTAGGTATTTTACAACTTGATGCGGATTACTAGACCTGGGGGAAGGTACAAATAGTTTGGGTAGATTTTTAATTAACTAGAATTTTTATCCGGACAGCGGCCGTTAAGCCTACTCTTATCCATTTCTACCACCATATTTTTATCATACTCAACACTACACACAGAAGTCCGATCTCACTACCCAGAGATCAGGGACATTTCTACCAGAAGGTCTATGAGGAAAAAAACAAGGTCTCCGCCGTGATTCGAACCCACGACCTCCGGCACTCGAAGCGGACACCTTACTTAACTTGACTTAACTTAACTTTACTTAACTTAACAACGTCTTTATACTGGTTTAGAAGACTCTGCAGAGTCTGTATACAACCAGTTTCATTTACATCACCTTGCTCAAACAGCTATGCGCATCCAATTTATTTTTAAATGCATTAACTGTCCCTGCCTCCACTATCTCCCGTGGCAATACATTCCAAGCATTCACCACTCTCTGACTAAAAAAGTATTTCCTAATATATAATCTAGATCTCTGTTTAGTTAATTTGTAGCTATGCCTTCTTGTTCTTGTAGGTGGCTGTATTTTTAAAAACTTGTTATAGTCTAATTTATCCATTCCTCTGATCAACGTATAAAATTGTATTAAATCACCACGAATTCTTCTCTCTTCTAGACACTATAGGCCGGTTTTTCTGAGTCTTACATTGAGACCACTAAGTCGCCCTCACTGCACATAACTAGCCACTTACAATTTTGTTTGTGTTTTTCTACTGCTAATAATTTTCTCAGCATGACCAATACATTTGCTTTGAATTTCTCATACTCTGCCTATAGTTCTTCTGTTTGTGTATATCAACTGATGATAATATCGAAGACTAAGCAGCATCTACGTATATAATGCTTATAAATTGCTTAGAGAGGCTAAGTGATCTCGAAGTAAGGTTTCCGCCTCGGTTGCCGGAGGTCGCCGGTTCGAATCACAGTGGAGACCGGTATTTTGTTCACGTGTATCTTCTGGTACAAATTCAGCTGATCTACAGATAGGTGAGATCGGACTTCCGTACCCAGTTTCGAGCACGTTAAAAATTCCTTGGGAGTAAGAAATCGAAAAGAGTAGGCTTAACGGCCGGTGCCAAAACAAACATTAACAATTCTAGTTAAAAATGTGGTTAAATTATGTGTACCTTCCACCAGGAATAGTGAACAACAGGAAGTTTGTAAATACCTACTACGGATAACTGATAGCCTTCGGCTACCTGGCAACAGACATTAACATGCCTCTTTGAATACCAGGATTCCAAGTATTTCAAGTATAACCTGCTTTTCTAAAAGATTCGAATGTGTTCTTTAATTTCAGAATTACAGATGTTATGTTGCGAGAAATCAACCCCGTGCCATCGGTAGTTACCAGATGGGGCCCAGTAGTTGCAGGGATTGCAACTTTAGTATTCACCTATCAGATCATCGACAGGTGTGTCGATCAGGCCCTAGATGAAACGTTGAGGGGCCTTTATTGACGCTGTCTAACTCTGAATTTTAATAGGCATGTTCCGGATGTACTGTGTTAAAGGGAGGCCTCTGATGTCTTCTATTCTGAAATCTGTATAATATTACTCAATAAAAGTCTAATAGATGTTGAAAATAGTGTTTAATTGTGCCAGTAATTTCGTTATTAAAAAGTGTTGTTTTTGTTCTGTATATATGTGTGTGTGAGCGTGCGTGTTTGTGTGTGTGTGAGCGTGTGTGTGTGTGTGAACGTGCGTGTGTGTGTGTGTGTGTTTGTGTCTGAGCGTGCATATGTGTGTGAATGTGTGTGTATGTGAGCGTATGTGTGTGTGTAAGCGTATGTGTGTGTGTGTGTGTACGTATGTGTGTGTGTGTGTGTATGTGAGCGTATGTGTGTATGTGTGTGTGTGTGTGTGTGTGTTTGTGTGTATGTGTGTTTGTGAGCGTATGTGTGTGTGTATGTGAGCATATGTGTGTGTGTGTGTGAGCGTATGTGTGTGTGAGCGTATGTGTGTGTGTGTGTGTGTGAGCGTGCGCGTGCGCGTGCGCGTGTGCGTGTGTGTGTGTGTGTGTGTGTGTGTTAGTTGCCAAACCCCATCGATTATGGCGACATCATAAGAATGTGTTTGTCTTGATGTGAATTGCTGTCCCAAAGGACAGATTTAATCATGCAGTGGATTCCGGCTCACTGTCGGATCCTTGTAAACAAGAAAACCAATGAACTTTCAAAACTCGGAAGTGGTGGCACGCAGAATCTTCGTCCACATAGATATATAGAAGCAGGGACATTCATTAAACAAATCATGAGGGCCGAATAGAGAGATCAGCACAAAGATTTCAAGCCAGAAAATGACAGCATAGATAACTTGGCAGAAATGGATTGACAGAGACCGTCAGACACAGAGCGAGACATTGCAGACTCATGGGCTCACCTCACAGAATGAGTCTCAGAGACGTGCGATTATGGAGCACTCTGACAAACACCAGAATATGCACTGCACGAGTGATGTACCAACGAGGGACAGTCTGACAAAATTGACCGACAATGCTCGAAAAGCTGTGAGTTGGCGGGGAAGACTTGAACCTCAAAATCTCCTTCGTGAACCTCAACGGGTCAGAAGCATAACATCGGTTGATCAAAGAAGAAGTCTTGATGATGTAACTTCCACTGTATTTCGATTATGGCGAGGAAGAAACTGTGCTGGTCATCAACCTTACCCTCTAGCCCCGATCTACCTTGAACCAGTGGCAAGACATATGTCAAAACGACTTGATAACTCAGGATGCAGGTACTCTGATCCCATCTCCCTTGAGAACAGGCGTCTCTTGAAACTTGCGGAATTAAATAGCCCACCTTTTCTATTCATCGCTTTGAGAAGCGAGTGACTTCTTCAAAGCTACCCACTTCTGTTCTATAAAGTATTCACTGATGAAACAAAGGTCAAAATAACCTGATTATGAAAATGTATTCTCGAATAAGATGATCAGGCCAAGAATTCTCAGCTAGAGACAGAACGGTCGTTCCTGGGCAGAGTGGGGCATACATGTAAACAGCCTGCCGTTTGAGAATGGAGATGGAGGCAGTGACCTCAGCACTGAGATAGCTGTCTGAGACGGTTTGAAAAAGTGCAGTAATCATGATAGAGAGATTGAGAGATTAAGATCAAGTGCCAAAAAGCAAATTCGATTGCATACCAGTTGTCACCATTATTGAAACACCCTAACATAAACATGTCATACCAGTTGTCACCATTATTGAAACACCCTAACATAAACATGTCATACCAGTTGTCACCATTATTGAAACACACTAACATAAACATGTCATACCAGTTGTCACCATTATTGAAACACCCTAACATAAACATGTCATACCAGTTGTCACCATTATTGAAACACCCTAACATAAACATGTCATACCAGTTGTCACCATTATTGAAACACACTAACATAAACATGTCATACCAGTTGTCACCATTATTGAAACACCCTAACATAAACATGTCATACCAGTTGTCACCATTATTGAAACACACTAACATAAACATGTCATACCAGTTGTCACCATTATTAAAACACACTAACATAAACATGTCATACCAGCTGTCACCATTATTAAAACACCCTAACATAAACATGTCATACCAGTTGTCACCATTATTGAAACACACTAACATAAACATGTCATACCAGTTGTCACCATTATTAAAACACACTAACATAAACATGTCATACCAGCTGTCACCATTATTAAAACACACTAACATAAACATGTCATACCAGTTGTCACCATTATTGAAACACACTAACATAAACATGTCATACCAGTTGTCACCATTATTAAAACACACTAACATAAACATGTCATACCAGCTGTCACCATTATTAAAACACACTAACATAAACATGTCATACCAGTTGTCACCATTATTGAAACACCCTAACATAAACATGTCATACCAGTTGTCACCATTATTAAAACACACTAACATAAACATGTCATACCAGCTGTCACCATTATTAAAACACACTAACATAAACATGTCATACCAGCTGTCACCATTATTAAAACACACTAACATAAACATGTCATACCAGCTGTCACTATTATTGAAACACCCTAACATAAACATGTCATACCAGCTGTCACCATTATTGAAACACCCTAACATAAACATGTCATACCAGCTGTCACCATTATTGAAACACCCTAACATAAACATGTCATACCAGTTGTCACCATTATTAAAACACACTAACATAAACATGTCTACCAAAAGAATGCTAATCAACAGTATAATCATGCCAACTCTCTGTTACCAGCGCCAAACAAGGACTTTAACAAAAACTCTAGAGAGAAAGATCACAACATGTGATAAGGTGCATCCGGAAAACAAAGAAGGTAACTGAGGGCTCACCCTGGGGGCAACTCTTCCCCTACTCTCTCTTCTCACCTCACTCTGTTTTATTTGACTCTGTCTTACAATCACACTCCTGCACAACTTTCCCACGCGCTCTCAGGGTGAGACCCTTCCATTGCACTTTGGTTGGGCTAGCTTCTGAGGGCGCACAAACCTAGCATAGGTACATACAGACGCACACATGCATCCAAGCACTGGTTTATGCGTCCTAAGATCGCCCAATGGACTACGGTCTGGGTTGGAAAATGGCGCGCCTCCGCCAGTAGAAACTCTTGAGGCAAACATCTAAGCAACAACAAAATGACGTAACTAGGATAGACAGAAGGCGCAATGAAGATGGGAGAAGAATAGTTGAAGCAAGACCTTGACCTGAATATATTCATGAAGCGAGAATCAGTTAGTTCGGCCACCTAATGAGAATGCATCCTGACCAACTGCGCCTGTGCGCCTATAACGCACGACGTTCAGATTTTCGCAACCGTGGCAGACCGAGAACTAGATGGATAGGTAATGTTCCGGATATCCTAAATCGTCATGGGATGACGATCACTTCAGCGACACGTCTGGCCCTGGACATAAAACTACGGCTCCCCACGGCGCCTCATGGCATAAGTGGATAAAACAAGACAAGACAAGTGAGCATGACAGACACGCAAGCTGTACTTCAGAAGGGATGGCTGAGGTACGGGTGAATATCAGTTGTTGAAGCGTCAAACCTCCAGTGGGGGATCAAGATGCTGAGCAGCGCATGAGCTGCAGTGGTCAGCGACCCATAGCTGACTGCTAGCGTCAGGGCCAGTGTACCAGAGCTGCCAAGACTCTTCTACCCCTCCACGTGGTGATCCTGGATAACAGGCTGTAACAGAGCAGACTGGCTAAGGAAAAGGTATCGAAGAGGGAATGCTAACCCGGTACTAAATAAGTGCTTACTGAAGTCGGATGTGTTGGGCAGAAGGATACAAATATCGCAGTCAAGCTGTAAACTACGATACAGCGCATTCCGTTCTCTGGACGACCTTCTGCTACTTAAGCCCTTTCAGGGTTTGGTAGTGGGAGATTGAGAATGAACGAAGCCAAAAGCCAAGCCAAGCCAACCTCCAGTCGTGAACATGGATCTACTGTCTTAGACGTGCTGAGGTTCAGGGCAACAACAGAGCTGACATTTGGGCTTCATAAACTCCCATAAGGGACACATTGGTGATGGATAAGAGTGACATTTGCAAATCAATCAACGACCGAATGTTGGATGAGGGCACTACAATAAATGAATCAGGAATCCACAGACTGCAAAGCTTCGTCAACAACCGAGGTTCGAACTGAGTGAGACGCATGAGAGGACGGAGCAGAAGCGTGTACAACCAGCAAGCTACAGGAACCATCAACAAAATAGACGATTCCCGATCAGCTAAGACTCGCCTTTCAAAGCGATGAACGAAAACGGTGAGCGATCGAATCCCGCATGTTTCAAACGACTGGTCTCAAGGGAGGTAAGACCTGAGTACCTGCATTTAGAGTTACCTTCAGTTATCTCGACTTATTGTCATTCCACTGGTCCATGAAAGCTCGGAATGTTAGGATCAGGTTTATGATCAGCGTTGTTGCTTTCCTCACTATAATCCAAATACATTGGAAGTTACACGATCAAGACAAAAGAACGATTGGTTATATCGCAATCATCGCTTTCTGATGGACAACTATTTGAAAAAAAGAACAAACGTTTTTTTTTAAATGAAAGTTCCATGACAACGGTCCAACGGAAACGCGCTTTTTATATGTTTCCGCTCCAAGAACGCTGATTTCTCTAATTATTAAAGGTTCAGTGAAAGTAGCTGAGCTGACTGAATGTGAAATATCGAATGTCGCATTGAAGAGACGCGTTTCCAAGTGATGTCAGCCTTTGCCATGTTGACAATTTGTGAAAAATAGTTGTGAGAGTAATGCACATATATTGATAACATACGTGACATTTGTCGGTCAGCAATGGAATATATAACGTTTTCCTATTGAGACAAACATACAAAACTCGTATATTTAACATATGATCCGTTTCAGACAAAAACAACTGGTGTTTGATATGTATGAGTTCTGCAGCGAATCCGCTGCTTGCTGGCTAGTGCATTTATTATGTACAAAAACAACAACAACAACAAATCGATAGACTTTGACAATCTGTCCTGATTATTTAAGATGTGTCGATAATTGTATTCATCTGTCCCATGAACGTTATTTGATCAAAGTCGGACTTGGCAGTAAAAGATATGCACAACACGTTCTAGAGCCTGTCTACGAAGTGCAACGGAAAATACAACTGGCCACAAATGTTGCATCGGTACTTTGCGGACTACATATGTTGGGGACTAGATCGGTTGGGGACTACATATGTTGGGGACCACATATGTTGGGGACCACATATGTTGGGGACTACATATATTGGGGACTACATATGTTAGGGACTACATATGTTGGGGACTACATCGCTTGGGGACTACATATGTTGGGGACTACATATGTTGGGGACTACATCGCTTGGGGACTACATATGTTGGGGACTACATATGTTGGGGATTACATCGCTTGGGGACTACATATGTTGGGGACTACATATGTTGGGGACTACATATGTTGGGGACTACATGTGTTGGGGACTACATATGTTGGGGACTACATATGTTGGGGACTACATATGTTGGGGACTACATCGCTTGGGGACTACATCGCTTGGGGACTACATATGTTGGGGACTACATCGCTTGGGGACTACATATGTTGGGGACTACATATGTTGGAGACTACATATGTTGGGAACTACATGTGTTGGGGACTACATATGTTGGGGACTACATATACTGGGGACTACATATGTTGAGGAATACATGTATTAGGGACTACATATGTTGGGGACTACTTCCGTTGGGTACTACATATGTTGGGGACTACATATGCTGGGAACTACATATGTTGGGGACTACATATGTTGAGGACTACATATGTTGGGGACTACATATTTTGGTGAGTACATATGTTGGGGACTACATATGTTGAGGACTACATATGTTGGAGACCACATCGCTTGGGGATTAAATATGGTGGGAACTACATATGTTGGGGACTACATATGTTGGTCACCACATCGCTTGGGGACTACATATGTTGGGGACTACATATGTTGGGAACTACATATGTTGGGGACTACATATGTTGGGGACTACATATTTGTTGGGGATTACATATGTTGGGGACTACATATGTTGGGAACTACATATGTTGGGGACTACATATGTTGGGGACTACATATGTTGGGGACTACATATTTTGGTGAGTACATATGTTGGGGACTACATATGTTGAGGACTAGATATGTTAGAGACCACATCGCTTGGGGATTAAATATGTTGGGGACTACATATGTTGGGGACTACACATGTTGGTGACCACATCGCTTGGGGACTACATTGATTAATTATTTTTTCGAAGCACGAAAAACAAAGTGATTGGGACATTTGACACGGATGCAGGATAATCATCACACTACATGGATGGTTTAAGGCCACGAGCAGCATGTCGACCTCTGCGACAATGGAAAGAGAGCATCAAAGAAACACTCGGAAGTTGTAAATATCGATAGCTCAAGCCCCTCCAACTATCGCAAACCTTATTTTACTAATACCTCCTCTCTGCCACGCCGCAAGAAAAGAGTAGGATGATAAAAACAAAAGATTGAAGAACTTCTCGTCTAAATATGTAGACATGATGAAAGATCACATCAACTGCTGCTGGAAAATACTGTCTGTTTGTTGCTCATCCAGCACGCGTTATGAGGCCTTTCCTTTTTTCATTTTAGCCAGTTCTTAATGTCAAGTATTCTGTACTTCCAGGTTGTGGATGGGTGCGGAGATGGCTGACAAGTCCGATTTGGGATCTGCATACTCGCAGGCAGGGAAGGTATGGAGAGTTCGCTTCGCGAGACTGGGATATTTCACGGGCTAGTTTGGTCTTTCTCCGTTGTTCTGCTAGTCTTTTTAGAAGCCTCGCATGGCACTGGTCCTTTGGTAAGAGCTGTACGCCATGCTGTAAGGTCTTTAGCATGGGAAGATGCTTCCCATGTTTCGAGGTTCATGCTGAAGGATTTCAAAAACGTTTTTATTGTGTCTTTAAAGCGCTTTCTTTGGCCTCCTTGGGAGTGTTCGCCATTCTGCATCTCGCCATAGAAGATTATTTTTGGCAACCGAAAGTCTGGCATGCAAACCCCATGACCCGCCCAGCGAACCACGTGACCCGCCCAGCCAATCGGTGATTGCGTCATGATGGTATCAATACTAAGGATACCACCTCTCTCAAGAACAGCAGTGTCCGGCACCCTGTCTTGCCATTTGACATTCATCACCCTCCTAAGGATACCATCTCTCTCAAGAACAGCAGTGTCCGGGACCCTGTCTTGCCATTTGACATTCATCACCCTCCTAAGGATACCATCTCTCTCAAGAACAGCAGTGTCCCGGACCCTGTCTTGCCATTTGACATTCATCACCCTCCTAAGGATACCATCTCTCTCAAGAACAGCAGTGTCCGGGACCCTGTCTTGCCATTTGACATTCATCACCCTCCTAAGGATACCACCTCTCTCAAGAACAGCAGGGTCCCGGACCCTGTCTTGCCATTTGACATTCATCACCCTCCTAAGGATACCACCTCTCTCACGAACAGCAGTGTCCCGGACCCTGTCTTGCCATTTGACATTCATCACCCTCCTAAGGATACCATCTCTCTTAAGAACAGCAGTGTCCGGGACCCTGTCTTGCCATTTGATATTCATCACCCTCCTAAGGATACCATCTCTCTTAAGAACAGCAGTGTCCGGGACCCTGTCTTGCCATTTGACATTCATCACCCTCCTAAGGATACCATCTCTCTTAAGAACAGCAGTGTCCGGGACCCTGTCTTGCCATTTGACATTCATCACCCTCCTGAGACAAAGTGAGTGAAAGTGATTCGGCTTCTTTGCATGCCGCCTGTATACAGTCCATGTTTCACTTACATATAGCAACACAGGAACCACCACTGTTCTGTACACTTTCAGCTTCGTCTGGAGGCTGATGCCATTTCGATGCCAGACGTTTGAGTGAAGTCTACCAAAAGTGGCGCTGGCTTTTGTGATTCTAACGTTCATCTCATCATCCATGACTACATTCTGAGACAGTGTACTACCGAGGTATGTGAATCGAAAAATACTAAAGAATGACTATGAAAATAAATACAATTAACACCATGTGCCCTTGCATGTATATTCCTACCAGACCTGACATATACTGTTGAAGAATTATTAACAAAGTGCGGAGAACAGATGGTGAAATTAAAATAATATGTGACTCTACATTTACATTCATATTATCGCCGGCGTCAGTCCAGTAGATGTGCCATATGTGAGGAAGCCAACAATATTCTGTATGCGTCCCGATATTTTGCAACGCTGTACCAAAGCGGGCCTAGGTCTTTCGTCAGTCCATCTCGCCATTTCACAGTGGACGTGTACAGGTTTATGGCCAACAAAAGGTTGTTCTGCGTGTCCATCAGACATGCGTGCCACATATCCAACCCAGTGATGTTAGCGTCATATCGCTACTTCCACAACGTCCCAAAACAAAGTTTCATTGTTGATTTCTTCTTTTCGGGTCTGATCCAGTATGGACATTTTTTAACGCGCCGTTCTATTGCTCTTTGAGTGACTCTGAGCGTCTCAGCATCTGTTTCACACTTCGAAGCCGAAAATAATTTCTCAACTGACCATAGAATTGAAAGTGAGGGCTCTTGCCGTCGTAACTTTAATCTCTTGAAGTTTTCCCTTAATGGAGTTAGAGGAAACCAAGCTGCTTTTCGTCGTCTGGAGATTGAGTGGTCTATTTTGTGGTTGGCATTTATCTCTTGGCCTAGGTAGATATAGAAGGTCACATCCTCCATGGTTTCTTCTCCTAGATTGATGTACTGCTTTGGCCAGTAATGGTTTCTGAGGCCCTATATTTTCCTGTTATTTATCTTTTGTTTTTACTCTTTTATCCGTCAGATGAGCTCGGATTCTTTTAAACATCTACATTGCTTTAGATGCAAATCTTCTTTCTTACTATTTGTTCTGTCACCTTGTTTTTATGCGATGTAAGTAAAAACAAACAAATAATTTAAAGAAATTGATTTGAAGAAGAAATAAAAATGCCAACTAAAATGTATATTTCTGGAATTCCCGTTCAACTGGTTGGTCATTCCTGAGACTGGTTGTGAGGTTGTCTGAGTATGTCTCTCTATTTGACCCTATCCTCTGGTTGGTCATTCCTGAGACTGGTTGTGATGTTGTCTGAGTATGTCTCTCTATTTGACCCTATCCTCTGGTTGGTCATTCCTGAGACTGGTTGTGATGTTGTCTGAGTATGTCTCTCTATTTGACCCTATCCTCTGGTTGGTCATTCCTGAGACTGGTTGTGAGGTTGTCTGAGTATGTCTCTCTATTTGACCCTATCCTCTGGTTGGTCATTCCTGAGACTGGTTGTGATGTTGTCTGAGTATGTCTCTCTATTTGACCCTATCCTCTGGTTGGTCATTCCTGAGACTGGTTGTGATGTTGTCTGAGTATGTCTCTCAATTTGACCGTTTCCTATGCAATTCTCTTCATTGCAGCAAACGTTCGTAATTTAATGTCCCTGCATGCCTGAGATGTGAAGAAACGTGGTCGCCCAGGCCCTCTCCTCCCTTGAATCTTTCCATCTAGTATCTTCCGTAGAAGACGTTCATCTCTCATATTATGACCCAGCAAACTCAACCGACATTTTTGTATCATTTGCACTATTTGTCTTTTTGCGACCAATTCATTGAATTTAATGTCAGTAGATCTTCCTTCTGTCCAACTCACTCTTGAAATTTTCTATGGTAGCACCACATTTGAAACGCTTCCAAGCTTTTCTCATCCTTCTTCGCTAATGTCCATGTTTCAGTCACATACAGTGCAAATGGCTATATATGAGTGGAGATTAATCTTTTCCTTAGTTTTATCCTGATATTCTTTGAGGTTAACAATTTCTGTTTTTCTCTGAAAACTATTTTCTCATTGCAATCCTTGTCTTAATTAATGTCTCTCTGTGGGCATCTTCTGTTACGGTGTACCACAACTTCTGAACTTGTTCAATTATATTTCCATTGATGATCATATTTATTTGCCTATTTTACTTGGACATAACCAAAGTATTTCTCTTCGATGTGTCTATTTTCATGCCAAACTCTTTGGTGGGACTATTCATTTTTTTCAAGTAGCATTTGCAACGTTTATTATACGTTTAATATATTAAACACAGAAGAGATGCCCATTATCTAAAGTTCATTATCTAAATCTTTTGTAACCATTGACTTCATTAGAAAACAGCAAATGCCATGCTGCGGCCACATATCGCGACAGCCACATATCACGACAGCCACATATCACGACAGCCACATATCGCGACAGCCACATATCGGCGTCCCACAGATGGCTCTAACACTTGAACACAGCGGTACCAGACTCTGATGAGTCTGTCTACAGGATCTGATGAGTCTGTCTACAGGCTCTGACGAGTCTGTCTACAGGCTCTGATGAGTCTGTCTATAGGCTCTGATGAGTCGTCTAAACCTGTATAAAAACGTTAAGTTAAGTTAAGTTAGAGGCCGACCGCGTAAAAGATGGATTGACGGAATTTCCGAGGCAACTAGTTGCACCTTATGCGAAGCGCACACCAAGGCGTTGTCCAGATGTCACTTATTCCCCTGACGCCGAAAGGCAAACCATGATCTCGAATGATAGATAGATAGGTAGGTAGATAGATAGATAGACAGATAGATAGACAGATACTTAGATCGATAGATAGATAGATAGATAGATAGATAGATAGATAGATAGATAGATAGATAGATAGATAGATAGATAGATAGATAGATAGATAGATAGATAGATAGATAGATAGATAGATAGATAGATAGATAGATAGATAGATAGATAGATAGATAGATAGATAGATAGATAGATAGATAGATAGATAGAATGATGGATAGATGGATGGATGGATGGATGGATGGATGGATGGATGGATGGATGGATGGACGGACGGACGGACGGACGGACGGACAGACAGACAGACAGACAGACAGACAGACAGACAGACAGACAGACAGATAGACAGACAGATAGATAGATAGATAGATATATAGATAGATAGATAGACAGACAGACAGACAGACAGACAGACAGACAGACAGACAGACAGACAGACAGATACTAATCCTTCCACAATCGCTTTGTCCTCGGCAAATTTTATGGCATTCCCGTTTATGGAACAATAATGCAGTACACTATTTCATGCATCGTTCCGTGCTGTTTGTGAACAAGCACAGAAGAGCTGCCCATTACCTAAAGTTGTTCACACTATTGTAACAATTTTTCTATGCAATCTAACAGTGTATAATATTCCGACGCAGAGGTATGGTTTATTCAACAAGAACAATAACGAATTAGAAATTGTTTTAGACCGTAGCATGTCTCGTGTTAAAGGCGGTTGATTTTTCATTAATTCTACAATTATGGAACATAGGTAGTTGTTGTTAATTTTGTTTTTCTTCTGCTTCATCTTCCTCTTTATCGTACTGGACTCGTTCTCCTCTTCTCCCTTCTCCTCCCCTTTCTGTTCTTTTCTTTATTATTCATATTCCGCTTCCTCGTCTTCGTCTTATTCTTCTTCTTCTTCTTTTTTTTCTTCTTCACCTTGTTCTTCTGTTTATTCTACCTCATTTCTTCTTCCTTCTCTTCTGTTTCATATTCTTTTACTACTACTACATCGTAGACTTTTAACGGACAACTAAGTCTCAGGAAATATGCCTAGAACTCCAGCCCTAGGTTCTTGTTACGTCCTGTAGTGGTGAAGATGTAACACTCTTCTTCTTTGTTCGTTCTCAAACGTCCGCTACCAAGCCCTGATAAGGGCTTTGCAAGAAGTAGGATGTTGTCCGTTGTAACCTGAAAGGGCTTAAGTAGCAGAATGTAGTCCAGAGAACGGAATGATTTGCGACGTAGTTTACAGCTTGATTGCGATATCTGCACCTTTCATTCCGACACATCCGACTTCAGCAAGCATTTTTTTAGTACCTGGTTAGCCTTATTTCTTGGATCTCTTCTCCTTAGTAAGTCTGCTCTGCTTCAGCCTGTTATCCAGGTGGAGGTGTAGAAGTGTCTTGGTAGCTCTGGTCCGCAGGCCCTGACGCCATCAGTCAGCTTTGGGTCGGCAAACGATGCAGCTCATGCGCTGCTCAGCATCGTTGAAGTAACTTTCTGACCAGACCCCAATTTGCTTCTACACCTTGCACATTGAAACACGACGTTTTACAGCAGCTTTGTCAACAAAGACGAGATCGATAATGTGATCTCTATAGAGGTTGTTGTTGTTGTTGTTGTTCAATGCCCACAATGAGTAGGATTACTCTTTTGTGCGTCCTAAAAATGACGTTAAGTGGTGGGTTGTCGTAGCTTTCCTCACATCCCGAGTGTGCTGACGAAAGTGGACCGGGTTCCACCAGGCGGTTGTGCTATGCTTAGATTCATCTGCTTGTCGTTCACTAATATGGGAATCATGTCGATCCCTCACCTTGTTAGCCTGGCTGCTATGAAAACAGCCCGTTTCCGGAAAGGGCTACGAGGAAACCAAGGTGAGCGTAATGGCCAGTATGTTTTGCCTGAACCTGACTAACAGATCTGATCAGTATATTTTGCCTGACCTATCGTAAGTCTTCCCTCCACTCTATACAGGTGATTCGATTAATACGTCTAGTATTTCTCTCTAGCCAAGCGGGTCCAGCATGATCTGCGTGCAGTATGTTCAGGCATATAAGGTAAGCTAATGCGGTCTGCGTCGCGCAGTGGTTAGCGCTCTGGCTTCGCATCTGAGTGGTCCTGTGTTCATTTCCTAGTTGAGGCGGTAATGTTTTTTTAGACCGCAATGGCTCCCGGGTCCACCCAGTCTTAAATGGGTACCGGTTCAGTCCGGGAAATAAAAGCGGCGAGGGAGAGGAGATGGCTACCGCCCTCTTATAGCGGAGAACTTGAAATGAGAGATCGCTAACACCTCATACCCCCACGGCAGTAATGCTATGGGTTACTTTACTTTACTTTACTTACCAGAAAAACCTTTTATTGTTATCATTTAACAAGTCAGGCTTCCTGCAAGCCGCATGACTCTAGTATTCAGAAACTGTAGAGAAAGCGGTGTCTCATGAAAATGATGAAAATCATTGCCTGCTTACACTCCACCAAAACGATCCATTCTCCTCTTCCAAAAACGTGGCATTCATCAATATTCGCGGTGTTGTCAGGAGTCTGTCAGGAGAATGTCTCGATCAACGACAAATCTCTGTCAGGAGAATGTCTCGATCAACGACAAATCTCTGTCAGGAGAATGTCTCGATCACGACAAATCTCTGTCAGGAGAATGTGTCGATCAACGACAAATCTCTGTCAGGAGAATATCTCGATCAACGACAAATCTCTGTCAGAAGAATGTCTCGATGAACGACAAATCAGTTGTAATTCAGCGATGTCTGCCAAATGGATTGGAAATTGGTTAACGGGAAGATGGCTGAGTGTGGGCAAAAATAATAGGTACTCTGAGTGGTGTGAAGTGAAAAGTGGTGTGCCACAGGGCTCGGTTTTGGGACCAATTTTGTTCTTGATATATACAAATGATTTGGACACTGATATTGGATCCATGATTGCAAAATTGGCTGATGACACAAAACTATGCAATAGTGTCTCATCTAAAGCAGAAGTGGATATATTGAGGTCAGATTAAGATAAAATTCAAGAATGGTCTGTAAGCTGGCAAATGGAATTTAATGTGGACAAATTAACAGTCATCCACGTGGGTAGATAAAATATGGAACGTAATTACAGAATGGGAGAGAACAATGTTAGAAAGATAGATAAGGAAAGGGACCTATGGGTTATAATAGATCATACATGTAAGGTGAGTGAGCAAGTTAAGGTAGCTGTGAAAAAGGCAAATACAATGTTAGATATGATAAAAAGAAATATTAAACATAGGAGCAAGGAAGTGATTGTCAAACTGTATAAAGCATTAGTTAGACCTAGATTGAAGTACTGTGTACAGTTGTGGAATCCTTATCGTAGAGGGGATTTAAACATGCTGGAAAGAATACAAAAAAGAGCAACAAAGCTGATAGTGAGATTCCAGAATTACAGTTATGAGGAAAGACTAAGAAAAATCGGCCTACAGTGTCTAGAAGAGAGAAGAATTCGTGGTGACTTAATACAGGTGTATAAGATGATCAGAGGAATGGATAAATTAGACTGTAACAATTTTTTTTTTTAATACAGCCACCCACAATAACAAGAAGGCATAGCTACAAGTTGACTAAAGAGAGGTCCAGATTAGATATTAGGAAATATTTATTTAGTCAGAGAGTGGTGAATGCTTGGAATGCATTGCCAGGTGAGGTAGTGGAGGCAGGGACAGTTAATGCATTTAAGAATAAATTAGATGCGCATAGCATTTAGAGCAAGGTGATGTAAATATAACTGGTTGTATACAGACTCTGCAGGGTCTTCTAAAACAGTATAAAGACGTTAAGTTAAGTTTAGTTATGTGCGGCAACAAACAGCCTGAAGCTGTTTTACGATCCTCTGAAAGCAGACGACTATTCCCGGCCCCATTACTCATCCACTGATCTCAATGATTATAGCACTTCACTGCTGACTGACAAATCCGTCTTCTAGAGCGTCGATCAGAACACGTCTGTGCTACCAGAAAATCTAGTCCCTTGTCAATAAATGCCTACTTAGGATCATGGGTATTGGCTGGCATGACATGCTGGGCAACGAAGATATGTCGGAAAGGAGCCAACAGCAACCAAATGTAGGAAAGTGGGTTGCAGAGAACAGACGCTGCTGAATGCACCTCAAATGTGAAAAGACAAATCCTTGTGTGGAATCTACCAGTTGCAGGGGAATATAGGTTGACCAAGAAACACTGGACAAGAGACTGCGAAAATGAATTTAAATCCTTGAACCTCAACATGAGAAAGGCAGGAAGAACAGCTCAAGATCGAACTTCATCGAGGAGGGTTGTCAATAGCCTGTGCCACGAAAACGGTGAAAGGCACGGGTTCTTTCTTTCGTTCATGATCTTTGAGCATGCTGTATCTCCTGACCAGTCGCCATGATGAAGTATGTAGCTGCCCCACATCTTTTGTCTCAGCTCCGTATCCTCTGGCCAGTTTGGTATCACATATCCCTATAAAGTGGGCATTCCTGTAGAATGTGTTCAATATTCTGGTCCAGACTAAGAAAAACTAATTAATTAACTAACTAAATGACTTACTTAAAGGGTTAACTAAACTAAACTAAACTAAACTTAAACCAAATGGAATGAACTGAACAGAACTAAACTGAACTGAACTAAACTGAACTGAGCTGAATTGAATTAAATTAAATTAAACTAAACTGAACTAAAATAAA
>JAVGWX010000012.1:66902424-66923813 GCA_036924085.1 Ariolimax columbianus
ATAATAATTACAGTGGTGAGGATGATAAAAATGACCGTGATGATTATGGTGATTATGAGAATGATTACTGTGATGATGATGATGATGATGATTAGATCGATTTTGGAAATGTTTACTGTCATGATGATAATGATGATGACTTCCAGTATCTTCCACATCTTCCAACTGATACAGAGACTGGTGTAGCGGGAAGGCAGTGCTGGAAGTTAGCCAGCTGAAAAATGATAGCATGCAGTATAGTGATGCCACCATATAGATCAATGGATCAGTTCTACTCAGCGAGATATCTGGTTAGGGCTTCTCAGCTAGAGTGAGAGGGCTTGTCGTCCGCTGAGCAAAGCAAAACATACAGAATATCAACCTCCAGTACGAGAATATAGATGGAAGCAGTAACTACAGTTATGAGATGGATACCCGAGACCTCTTAAAATGTGGCAGTCATCGTGTCAGACACGAATCCTTACATCTGGTTGTATAGAAATGCTGGCAAAGGTCTGAGTGGATGGCAGATGCAGAGGCATTTAAAGCGTAGCAGATGGAGTGGTTTTACTGTTATGGTCATTCTGGAGTTTAGGGCACAAAAAGAGCTGACATCCTGGCTTCACCGACACCAATTATGAGCTCAATTTACGAGACCTGTTCAAATGAAACCGGACCACGCTGCAACAAGTGAACCAACGAGCGATCCGCATGATGACATTACTTCTGGTCTGGCTTGGCTTGGCTTCGTTCGTTCTCAATCTCCCACTACCAAATCCTAAAAGGGCTTAAGTAGCAGAATGTAGTCCAGAGAACGGAATGCGTTGTGTCGTAGTTTACAGCTTGACTGCGATAGTTGTAACTTTCGGTCCAACATATCCGACTTCAGCAAGCAATGTTTTGAGTACCGGGTTAGCATTTCCTCTTCGATCCCTTCTCCTTAGTCAGTCTGCACTGCTGCAGCCTATTATCCAAGATCACCGCGTGGAGGTGTAGAAGGCTCTTGGCAGCTCTGTTTCGCTGGCCCTGACGCTAGCAGTCAGCAGTTCAAGCACTGCTCAGCATCTTGATCCAACTTCTGGTCTAAGCAGCACATACCAACCGTCAAGTTTGCAACATTTCATTATCCTCCGACTCATAGTTTCGTCAGCAGACGGTTGAAAACATGGCCGGTATGATACGGAATCCGCCCAGAGTTGCTCAGCAAAGCGGTGATTCGGTTTCTAACAGCTGGAGAATGTCGAACGGTTGACATTCATCACAGAACACTGGCAATGTATGATGACAACAGTGTGTCGAAGACAACAGTGAAGAACTGGACAACGATGTTTACAAAAGGACGTGAGTTAACTAACGATCTTCCGAGACCAGGTCAGGCGCATATTGTTTCGTTAACTCGCGTCCTTCTTTAAACATCGTTATAACTTAACCTTACTTAACGTTTTATACTGGTTTAGAAGACCCTGCAGAGTCTTTATACAACCAGTTACATTTACATCACCTTGCTCTAAAAGCTATGCGCATCCAATTTATTCTTAAATGCAATAACTGTCCCTGCCTCCCCTGGCAATGCATTCCAAGCCGACACCACTCTCTGACTACAAAAATATTTCCTTATATCTCATCTGGACTTCTCTTTAGTCAGCTTGTAGTTATGCCTTCTTGTTATTGTGGGTGGCTGTATTTTAAAAAAACTTGTTATAGTCTAATTTATCGATTCCTCTGATCATCTTATAAACCTGTATTAAGTCACTTCGAATTCTTCTCTCTTCTAGACACTTTAGGCCGGTTTTTCTGAGTCTTTCCTCATAACTGTAATTCTGGAATCCCACTATCATCTTTGTCGCTCTGTTTTGTATTCTTTCCAGCATATTTATATCCCCTCTGTGATACACAGTACTCCAATCTAGGTCTAAATAAAGCTTTATACAGTTTGACTATCACTTCCTTGCTCCTATGTTTAATATTTCTTTCTATCATACCTAACATTGCATTTGCCTTTTTCACAGTTATCTTAACTTGCTCACTCACCTTTTTTGTATGATCTATTATAACCCCTAGGTCCCTTTCCTTATCTATCTTTCTAATATTGTTCTCTCCCATTCTGTAATTGTGTTCCATATTGGATCTACCCATGTGGATGACTGTACATTCATCTACATTAAACTCCATTTGCCAGCTTACATACCATTCTCGAATTTTATCTAAATCCGACCTCAATATATCCACTTCCGCTTTAGATGAGACACTATTGCACAGTTTTGTGTCATCAGCAAATTTTGCAATCATGGATACCATATCAATGTTTAAATCATTTATATATATCAAGAATAAAATTGGTCCCAACATCAAGCCCTGTGGCACACCCATTTTCACTTCACACAACTCAGGGTACTCCTTATTTATGCCCACCCTCTGCCTTCTTCGCGTTAACCAATTTTCAATCCATTTGGCAACTTCCCCACCTATTCCATGTGATTTTAACTTTCGAAATAATCTTTGATTAGGTACTCTATCAAAGGCCTTTGCAAAATCTAGATAAATAACGTCCACTGGCTCCCCTTTATCTATCACTTTAGTAACCCTCCATGAATTCCAATATATTTGTTAAGCATGATCTCCCTCTAGTAAACCCATGCTGACTATTTCTAATTAGATTAAATTTGTCTAAATGCATTACAATATTTTCTTTGATTATTGACTCTAACAATTTACAGACTATGCCCGTTAAACGCACCGGTCTATAATTCGGTGGATCTGATTGTTTGCCTTTTTTTGAATAAGGGGATCACTCCTGCATATTTCCAATCCCGTGGAACAATCCCTTTTGTAAGTGATTGAGAACATAACATAGCCAATGGTTTTTCTAGTTGGTCTCTAATTTCATACAGCAATTTTGGGTGAATACCATCTTGACCTGGACATTTATCAACTTTCAACCCCTCCAATTTTTTAAAAACCATTTCCTCCGTAATACAGATTGATCTTAATTCCGCTGTATCCATGTCTCTTTGAAAAATATCTATCGACTCTGAGATCTTGGAGCAGTCCTCTTTTGTGTAGACTGTGCCTAAGTACTGATTGAGTTGATTAGCTGCCTCCCTATTCTCACTTATTATTTTCCCTTTACTGTCAATGAGAGGGCCTACTTTGTCTTTCGTTCTTTGTTTATTTCTAGCATTAGAGAAGAAGCTTTTACTGTCAGTCTTGATCCTCTGAGCAAGGTTTTTTTCGAAGTCTATTTTTGCTGTTTTATTCGCTTTCTGAGATATGTTCTGCTTGTCCAAATATTTTAAATATGTTTCTTTTGATTTACCTGCCTCTATATATATTTTTCCATGCTATATTTTTCGCTCTTTTACATTTCACTACAAATCTAGTTATCCACTTTTGACGCTTGGGGTTTACCTCCCTACATGGAACAAATTCCTCTTTCAGCTTTTCTAGAACTGTTTTAAAACTCTCCCACTCCTGTTCAACATCTGTTCTTACGACAATATCTTTCCAGATTATGTGGTTCGCTGCCTCTTTCATCCTCTTAACATCTGCCTTAGAGTAGTCGTATGTTCGCTTGTTTATGTTTACTTCTTTCCCTGCAATAAGATCCCAACGGATGATTTGATGGTCACTTGAGCCAAACAGTTCCCCAACGGTAACGTTTTCAATCATATTTTCCTCTGTAGTAAAAACTAGGTCGAGTATGTTTTTGCCTCTGGTGGCTGCTTCTACATGTTGAATTTAAAAATTGTCAGTTATGCACTTAACAATAGGTTTTGACTCTACAAGTGCTTCTGCCATATCCCATTTTATTTCTGGAAAGTTGAAATCTCCCATTAATAATAATTTCCCTTCACTTGCCTTTGCTATGCTACTAATCAGCTCCTCATCTTCCTCTGTTTGACTTGATGGACATCTATAGCACACTCCAATCACTGTTTTTTCACCCCCACTTTCTATTTCTCCCCATACACTTTCATTTTTGTTACCACATGATAAATAATCTTTGATCGTTATTAACAGAATTTATACAGTATAATAAAACGCCACCTCCCTTAGTCCTGTCTCCAATTATCCTATCTTTCCTTAACATTGTATATCCCTCAATTTCAAGTTCACTATCTGCAATCTCCTCATATGTCCATGATTCTGTTAACCCTATTATATCTGGTTTTTCCAATTCTTCTCTTCTATTTACTACGCTTCTCACATTTGCATAAAAACATTTTAGTCTGTAATGTTGTTGGTTTTCCTCTTTTTGCTTCTGCTTTATCATTTTAGTGTTTGCTTTTCCACTACTTATTTCCCACTTCCTTGACCCCAACTCTCCTCTTTGACTACATCCTCTATAGCACCCTATTGTAGGCCTATCTTTAGTCTAATACTTCATAGGCCTTACTAGTTTAAATTTCTAACACAATGATTAAACATATACTTTGCTACAACATGCTGTCCTCATTTAGATGTAAACCTCCCCTGTCTAACATTTTACTTGTGTCTACTTTCACATCAATGAATTCCATTCCCATGTCCGCACACATCACCTGTAACCTAAGTTTGATACCTATTATTTTGCTATCTAGATAGTCTGACGCATCTGCTCCATCTAAAATGCCCATCATTGTGACCTTTCTAAACTTTGTTTTCCTTAAGTGTTCCCATAAGACTTTTATATTTATCCATAATTATTTCTGTACCATCTCTCTTTACATTATTTGTTCCTACCAATACTACAACATGACTTTTTCTTTTGTCATCTATCCCCTTTATTCTCCCCTCAATGTCCTCTATCTTTGCTCCCCCAATATCCATTCTTTCAAACATGTTGTGTTGTTTAGACAAATGTCTGCCAACCTCTCTCACTATTGAATCTCCTACTACCAATACTGACCCCTCACCTATATTTGCATACTTCTCTCCAAAGCTCTCTGCCCTATGAAGAACTGTTTCCTCGCTAAAATCTCCCTTACTTCCTTGACTACACCTTGACTGCAGCTTCTTTAAAATTTCCTCCATTTTCACTTGTTTCCCTTCTATTTCCATCTGCCTCTTGTCTATCTCCTCTAATCTCTTCTCATTTTTCCTTATATCGCACTCAATTTGTGCCTGCCTCTCTTCGACTCTACATATCCTACATATAACTTTTCCTTCATCTTCCCTACACTAGTAAAACTAACATTTCCGCCACACAATCTGACTTGGCCTTTCTTCGTAGCATTTCGTCTCGTCTTAGTGGCCATACTAATTATGCTATTTATTACCGTTAGCCAATAAGTCATATTAATACCTAATACAATGTCGCTAGTATTTTCCTTTCTACAACGCATCGCTAACGACTAGGCCTAGTGTTACTTGGGTGTTACTACAGCTCACTATTCCCCGCTATTTAATTCTGTCAAGTCACTCACTGCCTGTTATAACAAGGCCACTATTTTAAAAATACGTATGCTACAGTAAACTACAATTTCAACTATGTTATTATTGTACAAATTAATTCTCAATACTAATACTTATCTGAAACGCTATAGATCTCTGTTCTGTCAAGTCACTCACTGCCTGTTATAACAAGGCCACTATTTTAAAAATACGTATGCTACAGTAAACTACAATTTCAACTATGTTATTATTGTACAAATTAATTCTCAATACTAATACTTATCTGAAACGCTATAGATCTCTGTTCTGTCAAGTCACTCACTGCCTGTTATAACAAGGCCACTATTTTAAAAATACGTATGCTACAGTAAACTACAATTTCAACTATGTTATTATTGTACAAATTAATTCTCAATACTAATACTTATCTGAAACGCTATAGATCTCTGTTCTGTCAAGTCACTCACTGCCTGTTATAACAAGGCCACTATTTTAAAAATACGTATGCTACAGTAAACTACAATTTCAACTATGTTATTATTGTACAAATTAATTCTCAATACTAATACTTATCTGAAACGCTATAGATCTCTGTACTGTCAAGTCACTCACTGCCTGTTATAACAAGGCCACTATTTTAAAAATACGTATGCTACAGTAAACTACAATTTCAACTATGTTATTATTGTACAAATTAATTCTCAATACTAATACTTATCTGAAACGCTATAGATCTCTGTACTGTCAAGTCACTCACTGCCTGTTATAACAAGGCCACTATTTTAAAAATACGTCTGCTACAGTAAACTACAATTTCAACTATGTTATTATTGTACAAATTAATTCTCAATACTAATACTTATCTGAAACGCTATAGATCTCTGTACTGTCAAGTCACTCACTGCCTGTTATAACAAGGCCACTATTTTAAAAATACGTATGCTACAGTAAACTACAATTTCAACTATGTTATTATTGTACAAATTAATTCTCAATACTAATACTTATCTGAAACGCTATAGATCTCTGTTCTGTCAATTCAAATCAACAACCATCTTATCCAGTGTTTCTTCGACATTCTTTTGTCACCATACACTGCCTGCATTCTGCGATGAATGTCAACTGGTCGACATCATTCAGCTATTAGAAACCGAATCACCGCTTGTTGATCGTCTGGACGGATTTCGTATCACACCGGCCATGTTTTTAACGGTCTGCTGAGGAAATTATGAGTCGGAATATAATGAAATTTGGCAAAATTGACTGTTGGTATGTGCTGTTTAGACCAGAAGTGATGTCATCGTGCGCATCGTTCGTATGTTTACTTGTTGCAGTTTGATCCGGTTTAATTTGAACACGCCTCGTATATGGATAGCTGTGACTTTTTTAAAGTCTATCAATCACAGTCTGTTAGATGATAATATCGCAATAGAGATAACACAAATTCACAAACTGCAGATCTTTCATTTCAAACGAGATTGGGGGTCAAGATGCTGAACAGTGCATGAGATGTAGCGATCAGCGTCCAAAAGTAGACTTGGCGTCAGGGACAGCGACCCAGAGCTGCCAAGACCCAACTCCACCATGTGGTGATCCTGGATAATGGGATTCAACAGGGCAGACACGCTAAGGAAGAGGGAAGACTAACTCTGTAACCAGAAATCGCAAGCTGAAATAACATTTGTTGGACCAAATGTTGCAAATATCGCAGTCAAGCTGTAAACTACGACACAACGCATTCCGTTCTATTGCTATTTGCAAAGTCGTTTTCAGGTCTTGGTGGCGGGAGTTTGAGTACAGACGATGAAGAAGTAGAAGAAGAGAAGAAGAAGAAGAAGACGAAAAAGAAGAAGAAGAAGAGAAGAAGAACAAAAACAAGAAGAAGAAGATGAAGAAGAAAAATACGACAAAGAAGAAAACCAAGAAGAAAACGAAAAAGACGAAGAACGAAGTTCGAGCAGACTGGGACGCAAGACAGAACAAAGCAGAAGTGTGTATACCCAGCATCCACAACCTGCGAGGTGTACTTAGAGGGATCGAGCACCACCGTTTGTGCCCGTAGAAGAGTGAAGTAGATTCTTAGGAACAGAGCAGAAAATCAACATCTTCTACTGTATGATTTCCTGAATGTATTACTTGCCTTGTTTGTAACCACTCCCTGCGCTTTATTGATCACCTACAGGACTTGGTATTGCCATTGGAGAAGCTCTGAGCTACATCATGAAATCGGATGTGACAAATATATGTGCATCGATTGGTTGTTCCTACATTTTGAGCCATGCTGCGTTTCAGGCATATGACGCTGTAGGTTGCAAAGATCTTCACGTTGCTAGTGGTTCCGGTATTTTCAGTTCAGCCTTTTGCTTTTTCTGAGTTTCTTAATTAGTTGGGTTTTTTTTGTTGGTGGTTAGGTTACTATTTCAGGACAACCAGTTAGCGATCAGCTGATTTAACGGAGAGAAGGTGCTTACGTCTCATTAAACGAACAGACGAAATCCCGAAACAGTTATTGTTGATGTTAAATTCAACATACGAGGGGCATTCAAGTCAAATCGGCTTTTTATTGTTAGGAAAAGAACAATTTTTTTTCAAGAAGTCAAAAGGCATTTATTTTTGTATATAATCTCCTACAACATTTATTCGGTTATCTCAGAGTTTCTTCTTCTTCTTCTTACGCTGTCAGACGTTAACTTGAATTTGTTCGAAGAAAGCAGCAGTCAACCTGAGGCTGTCGACACTGCCATAGAGCTTGTCTAGTGTTGGCACTGGTGATGATCAGATGTGCTTTCTCTGGTCCTCGTATTTCGGACAATTTTGCAGCAGATGTTCAGCGGTCATTTTCCCTGTACCATAGGTGCATTCGTCCGTACCACCTACCTTCAGTTTATTGAATAGATGGTACCTCAGTCTGTTGGGGCCTGTGCGGAGTCTGAAGACCACGACCTACTTAAAATGTGTCAGTATGCCTAAATCAATTCAGGATAGTTTGTTTCACTGCGATACCAATGCTGAAATGCTGACCTCGCAAGAATTATTTAGGGTTTTCCAAACAGATGGAAATTGCTTGGAGCAAGGTCTGGTCTGTAAGGTGGATGTGCCAATAGCTCCCAGCCGAGTTGCTGCAGATGACACATAGTGTAGTGAGCTGAATGAGGTCAAGCGTTATCTTGCCGGAGCAGGACGCTCTTTGTGATCAAACTAGGACGCTTTTTTCCGCTAACGGTTATGCGCATCACTCAAAATGCGTATGTATTGTTCACTATTGATTGTGAGACCACGGAGTAGAAAGTTTCCGCAGGTTTCTTTCACATGAAGCTTCATCACAACACGCTGTTTCATGCAAGCACTAATAGTGTTGTCTGCTATTTTTATGTATTTGTCACGTGACTGGCCCAAGGCAAGTTGGCTACCTAGCAGTAATAGGAAACGGTGCCCCTAACTAGTGATAGTAGTTTCAGCACGCTATAACGCATTCAGATAGAACTAGAAAAAATGTCCTGGTTTGATTTGAAAATCACTCCATACAAGCAGGAGAGACATGTCCCAAATTCAGAGCTGAAGCAACAGCTTTTCATGTAGCACAGGGGATTCTTATAAGCCGAAACACAACTACACGGTGTACAGTAATTCTAATAGACTCCAGGAGCGTACTTCTCTAGTCATAAACAAGATATACTTTCCTACAGCACCGGATTGCTGTCCCAAAAGAACATGGATTGGTATCCTTGGAAACGAGACGATAGATGAGCTCGCAAACGCCGGAAGTATGGGCACCCAGACTCACCATCCACAGAGCTGTTAAACATAAAGACACTCATTAAACGATAAATGATGACGGAATGGAGAGGTCAGCACAAAGAATACAAGCCAGAAAATTACATAACCGTGGCAGAGATGAGCAGGTAAAGAAAAGATCAGATCCAGCAGGGGACACTGCAAGCTCAAGGTCCATCTCCACAGAATAGATCTCAGAGACACCATCACGTATGAATGTGGAACACCCAAGCAAACACCAGAACATATCCTGCAGAACTGCCCTGCCTATACAGACCGAAGACCAAAGAAAGGCAGTATTGTCCGGAGGAGTGATAATCCCCTAAAATCTGTTGGGTGACCAGCGAAGACCTGAAACCCCAATCTCCTTCAAGAACTTCACGCTGAAAGCATAGCATCAGTTGATTGAAGAAGAAGAAAAAGAAGAAGCCGAGGAAGAAGAAGAAGAAAAAGAAGACGTTTAACATCCGCGATGAATAAATTTACTCTTTTCTTAAAAGTGTCCTCAAATTACGAACGCGCGGATGCAGGTGGACCGGATTCCTCCAGACTGTTGGGTTGTGCTTGCTTCATCTGCGTGACGCTCACTACTATGGGGATCACGTCAATTCCCCATCCCTTTACCTAGGCTGTCATGACAACAGCCAGATTCCACGGAGAACCGCTAGATAGCCGAAATGGAGGTCTTATCAAGAATATTTTGTCTGACCTTGACTAGCATATTGGATCAGTATGTTTTGCCGGACCAGACGTTAATCTCATCTTCCCGTCTTGATCAGTATATTTTGTCTGACCCTGATTAATATGTCTTATGAGTTTTGCCTGACCCTGACTAATATGTCTGATGAGTTTTGCCTGATCCTGACTAATATGTCTGATGAATTTTGCCTGACCCTGACTAATATGTCTGATGAGTTCTGCCTAACCCTGACTAATGTGTCTGATGAGTTTTGCCTGACCAGACGTTAGTCGCCTTTCTCCATGCAGAGACATGGGGGCGAAGACGTATGTTGAGCTGAAGACGACCGCAGATGATACACAGAAATGGATGTACAAAATCCTTAGCCTGCAATCCAGTCAAAGGACTGAATGATTTGCTGATGGTGATAGGGTCTGGGGAGCCCAAACTAGTGCCAGGACTAAATGATTTGCTGATGATGATAGGGTCTGGGGAGCCCAAACCAGTGCCAGGACTGAATGATTTGCTGATGATGATAGGGTCTGGGGAGCCCAAACCAGTGCCAGGACTGAATGTTTTGCTGATGATGATAGGGTCTGGGGAGCCCAAACCAGTGCCAGGACTGAATGATTTGCTGATGGTGATAGGGTCTGGGGAGCCCAAACTAGTGCCAGGACTAAATGATTTGCTGATGATGATAGGGTCTGGGGAGCCCAAACCAGTGCCAGGACTGAATGATTTGCTGATTATGATAGGGTCTGGGGAGCCCAAACCAGTGCCAGGACTGAATGTTTTGCTGATGATGATAGGGTCTGGGGAGCCCAAACCAGTGCCAGGACTGAATGTTTTGCTGATGATGATAGGGTCTGGGGAGCCCAAACCAGTGCCAGGACTGAATGACTTGCTAATGAGATCAAGATGTGTGTTTCTGTGTTCTCTTTTATCATCGTTTGTATTTCTCTATATCTTGCACGATCTTCATTTTGGGCTTGCTTCCTCCATGTTTAGCTAATATATTTATTTCCTCACGACAACGTATTTTGCCACATGCAGGAGATCTGACAATAAGTGCTTATTCAATCGTGAGCTTTGGGCCATCTTGGTTGCCCTCATGCAAGCATTGAGTCATCTAGGTAATTCACATGGGACCTTGTACCATCTAGATTTGCCTCAAATGAGCCTCGACGTCTAGATTGCCCAAGCGTGACCACTAGATCTTATAGAGTGTTCACCAGTGACCTTGAAGCATCTAGATTGGCCTTGTGAGCATTAGATCACATTGATCGTCCGACCATGACCTTGGGACTTCAAGATTGTCCTCGTGTCGCCTTTGGTTATCTTGATCGAAAGTCACCAATCAGTGGCAGATCCCGAATCACTTTTGGTGGGAATTTTAAGGTTTCATTAGTAGTGGGGTGTTGGTAATTATACTACATTCTAGTGTGTTATGAATATTTGGTTAAGTATCAAAGATGCTGAGCAACGCATGAGCTGTAGCTTTCAGCGATCCAAAGGTGACGGCTAGCGTCAGGGCCAGCGAACCAGAGCTGCCAAGAGCCTTCCCCATCTTTACATGATGATCCTGGACAACAGACTGCAACAGGGCAGATTGGCTAAGGGGAAGATATCGAAGAGAGAATACTAATCCAGTACCCACAAATGTCAAACTAAAGTCGGATGTGTCGGGTCGAAATGTGCAATATCACTGTCAAGTTGTAAACTACGACACAACGCATTCAGTTCCCCGGCTACATCCTACTACTTACAAGTCCCTTTTCTAGGCTTGGAGGCGGGAGTTTGAAAATGGAAAAAGAAGAAGAATATTTAGTTGAGAATATTTTCTTAAGCAGCAAAGAGAGATGTCGCCTAACAGGCCAGGGGTCTAACTTCGCTCTCGTGTTTTAGTCTACCTTTGATGCCCCCAGGCCACTGATTTGACTGGAGTTATATTAGTTGATGTCTACACAAAAGTGTTGCGGTTTTCCATTGAGATTAATTAGCTCGTTTATTTTTCGATGTATCCCCTTCAGTATTCCTGGAATAGTCACGGGCTACATTAAATAGTATTTCGGCTAACCTGTGTCATATTTGCACGGCCCAGTGGACATGGCTGAACTTTACGAGATAGGCATCCTTCGCCTTGTTGTCTGACAACAATACCTGCTGCAATAATTGACTAACACATCGTCCGGTAAAGATTGGGCCCTGACCTGTTAGCAGCATTCCCAAGACACATCACTCACACGCAGAGCGATGCCTTTAATTTTTGCGGCCCTCGCCTCAAGGCAGCGAAGTATCCGGCTCACCTCAAAAATATCCGTATGGATTACACTTACCATGAAACCACGAGACACCAGTGCTTTATCTCTGAATATTGGAAGTTCAATGAGATTTACAGCTTACAGGGCTCTTTTTATGCTCCAGTATGTGGCCATGACATTTGTCGAACAACGACCACTGATGCCTAAAAAAATATTGTTGTTGTCTGCCATTATGACTGCCTTTGCTGGAAAGGTCTCAGATAATCGTTCCATTGATGTGGTTCTTACTTACATATATATTCTCGGGCGGGAAGGTGTTGCTCTGTATGTCCTACTCTGTTCCTCTGTAACATGTCCTCTCCATCTAGAAGAAACGTACAAACATGACATATAATTATCGGTATATATGACGCATGATTATCGTTAATGCTATAACTTAACATATAGTTAACTTCGAGCACTGTTTCCCCGTTGCACAACTCTCGGCATTCCCTACCTAGAGTTATGACGACTCTGTGTTAATCTGTCATTCTGCCACCAGTGTGGATCCATTCTTCTTTGTTGAGGATAGTTTCAACTGCCGCAACCTGTGCTGCTATTACCTTGACCAATGCATCCATGATATCTCTTTTTTTATCGCTTGTCCCTATAATACCTTTGGTTATCTAGATTGTCCTCAAACAGTTATTTGGGTCTTCGAGATTGACCTCTTACCACTCTAGAGCCATCTGGCATATCCCTTTGATGCCCTTCGGTTAATGAACTTGTTTCATGCGGATCTTGAATCACCTATCTCGTCCTTGTGCAGCCCTTTAAAACGTGGTTCCCTGAATTAAGCTAACTTGAATTCAAATCCGGTTGAATTTTGCTAACATGACCTGGTGATCCGTTTGTTGTAACTCTTTCTTTCTTTTCGATTATTTTGTTCTGTTTGTGTTTTTCAGTGTCAGGTTATAAAAATGTTTCTTGACCGAGCCCTAGTATGTAATTCGTAAACGGGGAGTTTCACTGCTTCCGTTATTTCGGCTATCCGTCTTTTTCGTGGTCGGCCTTTGACTTTGCATCTATTGTATCTGTACAGCATTGCTTTATGAGGCATAATATCTAGTACTTGACGTAAAACGTGGGCGAACCATTTAGATTGTTGTATCTTGATACGGTCTAAAACTGGTGCTGCATCTATTTGTCTCATATTTTCGTTTCTGATTTGACCTATTCTAGTTATTTCAAGCATTCGGTGCTGGCATTTCATCTCTGTTGTTAGGATGTGTCTTTTATATTTGTTTGTTAATGTTCAATTGTGACACTGATAGCACAATGTGGGTAGGAATATTGTGATGTCCGGTGTTCTTTTTGTATTTTCATTGTTTCGTGCTAACACTGTAATATTTGCCCAATGAAGGTTAATCCAACATTACTCTAGTAGACAACACTTAATTCTACGTAACACATATTCATACAGTTGTCAATTAGTGCAACTTTTTCCGCATGGAGGAATTTAATAACGCACCTCTGTTTAAAACGCACTTCCATGACATACGCCATTTTGTCAGACTGTTCCTCCCCTGTCACCGATCTTGGCTTGGCTTCGTTCGTTCTCAATCTCCCGCTACCAAACCCTGAAAGGGCTTAAGTAGCAGAATGTAGTCCAGAGAACGGAATAATTTCGTGAAGGTTCAAACTTGACTACCATACTGCCAAAATCCACTTCTGACATCGAGGGACATCATTAAAAAATAGGAGACGTTAATTTCGGAGCGCTTACGTGCGTGCATACAAACATAGCCATAATAAATATTGAACAATGTATACCATAATTATGTAACGCGAACAGCTGCTGTCATTACCTCCAGTTGCAGGACAACGCCATTGTTCAGGCTATGTTTGACTCGCTGATCTTTGATGGAATTGCCTCGGCCCTGATACCAACTTTCATCACATACCACGCCAGCAGGTAAGTGAGATCTCACACTTCCCCTACACTCTCGCCATCACACCGATGTTACGGATGTGAGACTGTTTAGCGATGCCCTTGGAAGAATTTGTTTCAGTCCCTAATATGGGTTCGATTATTCAGCATTAAAATGGCTGACAGTAGTCAAAGCTCAAAGCTGGAGGCTTGCATTAGGGTCACGGACCTCAGCTGACCTAGATTATATTCCCGCTTCAAGTTTCGGCTCTAGAAACAAGCTACACTAGTATAGTTGATATCGCAGTCAAGCTGTAAACTAGCGACACAACACATTCCGTTCTCCGGACTACATCCTGCTGCTTGTAAAGTCCTGTGGACGGGAATTTGCAGCGGGAGATTGAGAGTGAACGCAGAAGAAGAAGCAGGTAGGCAAAAAAGCAAGAAAAAGAAGAATTCGAGGTGATTTAATTCAGTTTTATAAGGCTATCAAAGAACAGGATTAATTAGGCTAGTAAGTTTTTTTTTAAATGCATCCATTTACAAGAATAAAAGGATACAGCCACAAATTAATTAAAGAGATGTTCAGATTAGATACAAGGAATTTTTTTTTTTAGTCAGAGAGTGTTGAATGCTTGTGGAATGAATTGCCACATGAAATCAATGAGGCAGGGTCAATTAATGCATCCAATAATATATTGGATGCGCCTGTGTATTTTAAGACATGGTCATAGAATCTGGTTGTGTACATACTCTGCAGAGACTTCTAAACAAGTATAAAAACGATAAGTTTTTGTGTCGGGCCGAAAGACGCATATATCGCAGCCTCGCTGTACAATACGACACGCCCCAACGTCTTTTTCAGACAAACGCAGAAGTCACAAATATTCGGAAGGGATAACTTATTTTTGTTAATTGACAACGGATACCATTAGTCTTCTCGCTCTTCTTCGTTTGCATTGAAAAGGATGTTGCAACGTTGTTTACATCGCGGCAGCGATATTTGCGTCTTTCGGCCCAACACATCCGATTTCACCTGGATATTTTAGGGGAGGTACCGGGTTTTTCTTCCCACTAAGACCCAATTCCGTTAACCAGGCCACACTAGTGGAGTCTGTTCCCAGTGCCGCCGCTGGGAGGTGGAATAGCATCTTGGTCAACTGTAGTTTGCTAACATTCATGCAAGCAGCTGGCTATGAGTGGATGGCTGCTGTAAATTAATTCACTGCTGTATTTCTGCTAGTCACGTGGTGAGTATACCAGACAACAGATAACAGACAACTCAGAACGACGTTTTGGTGGCCATATGATTATACACACCCACGCGGCCAAGTATTTCGAAGCGTCTGTTCACTGTACGGGTAGAGAACTCGTCTTTTACGACAAAAGCAAAGGGTTCAACTATCTTTACCTGCACACTGAAGTCGCTCCAGCCTTGATTGTGTCATTTGTAAATGGGTGCCCGGCCCACGTTTATAAAAAAACAGGCAGTGAGCAGGAGAACTGGTCAACCCACATCATTCAATATGTGGCTTCATACAATAAAATATAATACTTCATCCCAGACGGCAGTTTCTGATATAAAATCAATTTTATTAGGTATTTTGATAGCCCAGGAAGAAAGCGACTTGCAGGAAATAGTAAACACGGTAGCTCAGCAAAGTTAGAACAAAGGCCTCAACTGAAATAACAATAAATTGGAGGTGATAGTAGTGACTAAGAAACCAGCCTCACCAAAACGATGTCTCCAAATGATGGGGGGGGGGGGGGGGGGGAGAGACCATTAAGACAAGTTAACTCGTTGAAATACCTGGGCACATACATGACGTCAGATGGAAGATGCAATTGTGAAATAGAATGTAGAATAGCAAAATCGATCTTCCTGACCACGAAAGGATTATTGTGCAACATAACCTTTTGGAACTGAGAAAGAGAGTCTTTGGATGCTAAGTGGAACCAGTACTGACATATGTTAGTGAATCATGGACAATTAGAAAGCAGGCGTATAGATTTCTGGAAATGAACAAAATGGAAACAAATGTAAAAGTTGATTAAGGTTGAGTTTAATCAAAATTTAAAACTTGGTATGGTCAGATACTGCACCGAGATGAGAACACAAAAACACCTACGTTTGGAAGCAAAGGTGATGCGGTTTTTCCAGACAAATGTTGCGGTTCTCATGGACTACAAAGAAGACTAATGATACAGTACACAAAGAGGCACATAAACGAAAACAACTCATTGCAAGGATCAAAACAAGGCAGGATCCGTTTTCGTGCATTTTATGAGAAGAGGCGGTCTGGAGTACGTTGTGGCAACGGGGAAAATAGCAGGAAAGAGTTACAAAGGAAGGCAGAGAAAGAAGATGTTGGACAACCTGAGAGAAGGGCACAGGCGACAGTCATCAACAGAGTTTGTAAACGACACACGTGATAGAAACGGATGGAGGTCCATGACCACCATCGCCAACGGCCATGGCATCTGGTGATAAATGGCTTGGCTTGGCTTCGTTCATTCTCGATCTCCCGCTACCAAACCCTGAAAGGGCTTAAGTAGCGGAATGTATTCCACAGAACGGGATGCGTTGTGTCGTAGTTTACAGCTTGGCTGCGATAGTTGCACATTTCGGTCCAACACATCCGACTTCAGCAAGCATTTTTTGAGTACCGGGTTAGCACTCCCTCTTCGATCCCTTCTCTTTAGCCAGTTTGCCCTGCTGCAGCCTGTTATCCAGGATCACCACGTGGAGGTGTAGAAGGATCTTGGCAGCTTTGCTTCGCTGGCACCTAACGCTAGCAGTCAGCTATGAGTCGCTGACCACTGCAGCTCATGCGCTGCTCAGCATCTTGATTCCTGGTGATAAATGATTGTAGATTGACGAATCTAGTTTTATTTCTGGGTATTTCATCTTCTCAATTAAAGTAGTTCCTATTCCAACGTCACAAATCTAACAACGTTGACGTTTCTCGTATTTCTTTCATCCCTTTCTTCTCAATTACAGAATAACGTTTGCATGCTTAAAGGACACCACAACTGTTCCAGACATTGTCGTGACCTATGGGCCGACAGTGGTAGGTCTATTCATGCTGTCCATCTCAACTGAAGCTATAGATCAGTACGTCAACGAGACATTGAATGACACTATCCGCAAATTATATGTTTAGATGCGTATTTTACACTGTTCCGTGATCTAACTTTTAAGCTAACTTTTGAACTTTAATCTTTGAACTTTATGTTCCTTTTAAACCTATCAGAATTATCGTTATTGTTAGATTGCAGAGAAAAGTGTTACAGATAAAACTCCTGTAATAAGGTTTCAGGTTGTTTTGGCGTTCATGTTAGAGTTAAGATAACGACAAAACATTAGCGGACGCTGTAGTCATGGATAAGATGTTAGAGACTTCGGTGTACTAAGTTCCGGCCTTGAAGCTTCGCCGTCAATTACAGCAATTCAGATATCAGTTTATAGCTGGGTAGAATAGATCATGATGGAACTACGCATTTAGAGCTCCCAATGCACATCTCCGAGTTCTTAGATTCCTATAAATGCCACCATAATAGCTGATGAGTGTTTGAACTAGATCCCTATAAATGCCACCATAATAGCTGATGAGTGTTTGAACTAGATCCCTATAAATGTCACCATAATAGCTGATGAGTGTTTGAACTAGATCCCTATAAATGCCACCATAATAGCTGATGAGTGTCTGAGCTAGATTTCTATAAATGCCACCATAATAGCTGATGAGTGTTTGAACTAGATCCCTATAAATGTCACCATAATAGCTGATGAGTGTTTGAACTAGATCCCTATAAATGCCACCATAATAGCTGATGAGTGTTTGAACTAGATCCCTATAAATGTCACCATAATAGCTGATGAGTGTTTGAGCTAGATCCCTATAAATGCCACTATAACTGATAGAGGTAAGAGCTAGAGTTCTATAAATGCCATTATAACTAATGGGAGTTTGAGCTAGATATCTATAAATACCACTGTAACTGATGGAGGTTTGAGCTAGGGTTCTATAAATTCCCCCAAGAAACGTTGGTGGTCAGCTAGATTTCTATAATTCCCCCCCCCACCCACCTTACCCCTCCCTCCCCAGGATAATTGGGGCTACGCTTAGTTTGTGTGGAGAGGGTGGGGGTGGGGGGTGTTTCAGTACAATTCTTTAAACAATTGTGGGTTCGATTGTTGCTATCATATGTGGTAAAGTTCATATAGAGTTTTCTGAAGACCTTTAGAGTTATTTGGAATTATCTAAAATTATTTAAATTCAATTAAAATTCTTGATTTGTTCAGCTATATTTCTTTAAGCTACAGTTTTGCAGTGTTCTCGGCCTACATGGCGGTAAAGCCACGTTGTTGTTAGCAAACAAAGGGAACTTGTTGGTTTATTGAATTAAAAAATGTATTCTTAACAGTATCCCTGCAGCACCGCAGTAAAAACATAAATAGGTCATTATTCATCACATTGCAAGGTATACAATCTTGAATCACAACAGAAACAATTGAAAGAAAGTCGAGACAAAAATTACCAACTCATTTATTTAACATGCCACATATTACATAAATGCACAACAGTTGCGTCATTCGTATAATCATTATACAAATATTACTACTTCGGCGGCCAAACAGACGTGTCAAATCGGGTTAAAGAAACAATTTTACTGCTGTGCTGCAGGGGTACTGTTAGGGTTACATTTTAATTCAGCCATATCCACCAGTAACTTTATATGTCGCTAAGCATTAGTTAAGATCTACTATGTGTGTAGTCATACCAATCAAACACTGGCCATATGTCGCTAAGCATTAGTTATGAACTACTATGCGTGTAGTTATACCAACCATTAATTCCATATGTCGTTGAGCCTTAATTAAAATTTAGTGTGTAGTTATCAACCAAAAACTCAATATGTCGCTAAGTACTAATTTAGATATTCTACTTGCTTGTCATGACAAAAGTATATGGTACATACAGATGTGTTAGCGCGATCGAGCCATGTGGTACGAATGTTAGATCAACATCTACCAAAAGAGCTACTCTATGGTGAACTCCAAAATGGCAAAAGAGCAAGCGGTGGGCAGCGGAAAAGGTACAAGGACACACTAAAGAGATCACTAATCCAGTGTGGTATTAACCACGGTGACTGGGAAAGAATCGCCACCAATCGCACAGACTGGCGCAGCACTACTGCTGAGGATGTTCAGAAACGTAAGGCATCAAGAATAGATGAGCCTATCCAGAGACGATCAGTCCGCAAGTCAACTCACATCAACCCTTATTCAACCCTAGTGGAAGGAGGTGTCTTATTTCCCTGTACAAAGTTCAACAGACAATTCAAGGCTCAGATTGGCTTATTTAGCCATCTTCGAACTCATGAGAACAGTTTACTGAATGCTGACAAACTGGTCCTCATCAATTATGATGGCCGAACAACACTTGGTACGAACCATGCTATTGTATGATCCATAAACCCAGTTGTAAATGGTACCTGATATATGACTAGGGTAGTAAAAGGTACAGAGGAAAGAAACTGGCCACCTTACCTTACACAAAATCTGGCTTAGTATACTGAAGTCTCTAACAACTTCATTCTTCAAAAGTTGTGCAACTGCTGTGGAATAAACCTCTATTTTATTTACACATGTAGCCATACCAACAGCTACTTCCTAGGTCACTATGCCTTAATTAAGATCAATTTAACGTGCAGTCACACCAACAGAAATGTCCTATGTCGTTAAGCTTTAATTAAGACCTCTTATAAATGTAGTCATGCCAGTAGAAATTATCTGTCACTTTACATTCATTCAGTTTATTAATATGTAGTAATACCAGAAGAAACTCTCTTATGCCGCTAACTATGAATTCATATTTTTTCAAATGTAGAAGTACCAGCAAAAATAAAGGTGAAGGCCGCCGTCCATCGTAGACGATGATGCATAATTTATTTTGCTAGTGCTATTTTTAGTAAGGATTAACTGCGCTACTTTTTATCCTCACTCTCTTGTCTCGTGCCGCCCGACCCCATTGGCAAGTCAAGGACAAGACGACTAGGGCGCAACTACGAGATGCAGGGGACTCCGCATCAAGCATCCGTGAAAAAGACGGTGGAGTCCGGAGTCGAACCCACACCAACTGATCACGAGACCGATGGCTTAACCACTTCGCCACTGAATCCCAGCAACTCGCTATGTCCCTAAGACACTATCTCAGAACTATCACACAAATAGTCATAAGAACCTCAACTTTCTTCGCCGTTGTCAAATATTTCAGATTTAATGCATATGTAATCATGCATGCTGTACACCCTACGTCAATGAGCATTAATTATTCTTCTACATTTTTTTCCTGTTTGTTCATTCTCTTCTTACCCAGTCTGTTCTGTTGTAGCCTGTTATCTAGGATCACCACATGGAGATGTAGATTGGTCTTAGCAGCTCTGGTTCGCTGGCCTCGACGCTAGCAGTCAGCTTTGGGTTGCAGACCACTGCAGCTCTTGTACTGCTCAGCGTCTTGATCACAAACGGTAGATCAGATTGTTATATATGTAATCATACTAGCAGAAACAAAATGTATTGCTAAACAATGTTGGCTGGCTAGATGATTGATTAGTTAGTTAGCTAGTTAGTTAGTTAGTTAGTTAGCTAGTTAGTTATTTTCCACATGCCGTTGAGCGTTGTGAGGAATTCAAGTAGTCTGTTCTGCTTCAAGTGAGTTGGTTCGGTCATTGTGAGCCCGTGTCATTGCACAATCACTCAAATGTCATCTATCCACCTGTTTCGCGGGTGTCCTCTTGTCCTGTTTCCAGATCTACCAGTGTTATAAGCCATCAGTGGAAGTTGATGAGTGTGCATTCTCATGAGATGGCCAAACCAGTGTATCGCGTGCTTAGAAATGTACTCTGCACAAGACGTAGTGGCGAGGATGCTTCCAATGTCTTAGTTTTGCATTTGTCTTTCCTGGTAACACCAATGCCCTTCCTCAAGCACTTCATTTCACAAGTCTGAATTCTGTTCTCACGGTTTTGGACAGTGGCCATGTTTGACATTAATAGCACAGAGTTGGCAAACATATACTGTTTATTAGCTGTTGCTTTTTTGCCAAACTAATGCTCGGGTGTCTAAGCAGTGAACACAGCTAATAAGTTAACATAAGTTGATTATCGCTAAACAATAATTCAGATTATTACCTATGTAGTCATAACGTACTGCCGAGGAAGACACATTTTTCTGATCCACATTATTTTAGTTTGAATTAGTTGCTATCCAACACAATATCGCCTCATATGTTCCAAGTTATCCAACACAATATCACCCATATGTTCCATGTTATCAACACAATATAACCCATCTGTTCCATGTTATTAACACAATATCACCGATCTGTTCCAAGTTATCCAACACAAT